>BPLR01002177.1:0-55783 GCA_021605095.1 Caerostris extrusa
TATGTGAGTTATAGCATTTTTTAGTGAAGCAACTTTGTTAGCTTGAAAAAATGGATAAAAAGGGAATTTCGTGTGTTAATAAAGCATTGCTTTTTGGTGAGAAAAAATACTATTGAAGTTATGGCTTGGCTTGATAAACATTATTCGGACTTTGCACCAGGAAAATCAACCGTAGAGAAAAGTAGCTGCCTCAATTTAAACGAGGCGAAATGAGCACCGAGGACGATGCACGCAGTGGACGCCCCAAAGAAGCTCTTACCGACGAAACATAAAAAAAAGTCCACAAAATAATTTCGATAACCGTAAAGCGAAGTTGATTGTGATAGCTGAGACCCCAATGATATCAAAGGAACGTATTGACATATCTTGAATGGATATTTGGATATGCGAAAGCTCTGTTCAAAAGTGGGTGCAGCTCACAATCCACTCAAACAACAACGAATGGATGATTCTAAGCAGTGTTTGCAGCTGTTCAATCGTAATAAACACGAATTTTTGCGTCGATATATGACAATGGATGAACATGGCTCCATCAATACACAGGAGGCCAATCTACAGTCAGCTGAGTGGACTGCACGTGATGAACACTAAAAATGCTATAACTCACTAAAATGCTATAACCACATACTAATAGTGCACCAGCTGCAAATTTATACACGTATCTTTTGAAGGTTAGCGCTAACTAAAAATTACATGGATTTAATACTAGTAGCGCCTATCTATGTGTCAGCCTATGAACATTTCAGCCCACCTGTTGTGTCAGAACACCGTAACGGTATTTTTCTCTGATGTTAAAACTGCGTGGGAAAATAGTGTACCTAATCACAATATCAAATGGTGTTGAAAATGCTTGTGGTGCTGAAAAGAATATTTAATTATTATGGCGAAAAAGGAACATTTGTGTTGAGAGGGAACCGTTTTCTTCATAAGTTGTATAAGTCCCATTTTGACAAAAAAGTTAGTTAACGGTAACAATGAACGCAATCTGCTACGAGCTTTTTATCTATAAACAATTTTTAAAAAAATCCCTTTAAAATTTCTCATTATTTTTTTAAATATAAATTTACGTGGTAAATGAAATTACAAATATAAATGCTTTGAAAGTTGTGTAATTCAATTTTAAGCAAATACAATATGTAATTCAAAACTTATACTACATGAATTCCTCTACTTCATTTTTATGTGCTATGGCAAACACTACATTAGTGACATAAAAGTTTTCTTTGTTGGACAGGAATTTGTAATGTTTGCTTAATCATCATCAGAGGAGGACTGCATACCTCTGAGTTGAAAACGCTATTAGTAGTGTGTTTTGTTTTTCACCATACACAGATGCTCGTACAAACTTCCTTGATGGTAAAATACAGAAGTTTAAAACACTAGATTTATCCACCAGACTAGGAAGACCACTGAAACAGTTGAAAATATATAAAGTTATGGTATATGAAAACGTAATACCGCTGCCAGACTAGTGGTAGTACATGTTGTATCATCACAGTCAGGCTCATCATCATCCAAAGAATTGACAATATGATAAAATCTATTTTTTCATATACATCATGATTATAGAATATTACTCATGTATTGCTGTTTCTCTCGAGTGTTGTTTGTCTAATATTGAGTCTAATTTGTGTTTGAGCGATTGTTGAGCCTAATTTGCCATATGCTGACCACAAAAGAGAAATAATATACTCTTTCTAAATCCCAATGCTGGCATATTGTATGATGCATCTCTTAATCGCAGGAGTGATGAGTACATCCTCGATTGACGCATTAACCTTGTATACCTTCGTGACATAAACAAGAAAGCATTCACAGCCATTTTTGAACCCGGCTTCCGAACTCAAAACCCTAAATGTTTTTTATCATACGATCCTCAGTTCTGTTTACATGATAGTTTTGATTTTGCACTAAAAATAATCTCTTGACATCATTAAGTAAATATTTTTTTCTTGTAAGCTTAAGGAAAAACATTAAAATCTTTGCTCCTCAAATCTATTTCAAAGAAAGTTCCATAGACTAACAATAATGGAGGAATTTTTGTGTTAGACCCAATGCCTAAACAATCGAAATGATTCAATAAAATAAAATGATTTTTTTTTATCTGTATTGTTCCTCTGTATTATTTCTTATCCTTCTTTTAGAAAAGATAAAAATAAATAAAGTGATATGAGCCTTTTCGAATAGATTTCTTAACAAATGGAAAATGCCTAGTAAAGTTTTACATTCTACAGCAAACTTCTGTATCCGTAGGGAATCGAAAGATTTTACTTCTAAGATAAAACCACTTCAAGCCCTGCAAACAGGTTACGTAAAGAGAAGACAACATCAAATAAAAAAGAAGAAATCAAAAATAAACCTTCCATTCTAAATCTACCTCCATAACCACTAAGAACCAAACGATGTTACACGCTCTGCATAAAAACGATATTCCAAAGACGGCTTTGCCAGTAAAGCACCTTAACAACCGCCACTAAATCTCCTTAAATGCCCCAATGCAAAATCGATGGTTTGCTGGTTACTTTACACACTTCTTGACTGCAACTGCAATCTAAAAGGATTTCACTGTTGCAGCATTTTCGCCCAGAAGAAATCCTCCTGGGCCAGGGAGGTAATTCTGGGACTTTCTCCGTCCTAGGGGGCAATGGTTCCGCCTGTTCTCGTCCCAGCGGGAAAATCGTCTGATGAATGGGAGAATCGGAATGCGGCCCTTTAATGCTTTTCGTCTGGGAATTGGCGGGAAAGAAGAAGTCACATGAGACGGCCAGAGTTCGGAAGTTTGGAAGGAAGTAAATGAAATGCATTGTTCGTCTGTGATTGATGGATGTTGGGTTTGGGTTTGGGTGTTCCACTTTACGAGGAGCAGTTGACAGCATTTTTTCGGTATCGGTCTCAATCAGTGCGAATCAGTTGAATTTAGAATTTCCACTTCCTTCTTTACCTCCCATTACTTGACACAGCATTTGGTGATTTGTAGACAATGGAAATGTTAAAAATCAAAAACTAAAGATATCCTTTTATCTAATTTAACCCATTCAAAGGCCTATTTCTTTTGTAACCAGAAAATGCTCGACTGTCAATGAATCAATAAGATGTAGGTGGTTGGCAGAGAAAATAAAAATCAAGCTTAGAGTTTATTGCTACTTAAATGTTTTCTTTTTAAATTTCTGGATGTTCGAATAGTTATAATTTAATAAAATTATAATTTTTAAATTTCATAAATTTAATTCTGTAGCATTATAAATTTTCAGAGAAATAAACCACTGATGTGAAGCATGAAAGATAACCCAAAACACACTTCACATTATATGGGGCTGATAGTCAGAAGCTGGCCCCTCATTACTAAAGATTTCGGGTTCTGAGTGCGGTGGTGGATGTTTATAGTTGTTCGAACCATTTTAAATCGTAGGTCCGGATCTAATAAGACCGTAGAGAGTTGTGTGGGTAATCGTTACTGGCTTCCGTAGTATAACTTCAAGCTAGAAGTACCCCTGGGTAGTGCTAAATGAGTAACGTCAGTGCAGCGCTTTTGATTTAAAGCATCACAGACGACTGTCTAAGTATTTGTCAGTTGCATTAGAAAGAAAAAATTTCTGCATAAGTACGAAGTTGTTCACTGATTGCGATTTGAACCCGACTGTCCCATTTCAAAAACCCTACGTGCCCTTGATCATTCCTTAACAACCGCCACTAAATCTCCTTAAATGCCCCAATGCAAAATCGATGGTTTGCTGGGGACTTTACACACTTCTTGACTGCAACTGCAATCTAAAAGGATTTCGCTGTTGCAGCATTTTCCCCCCTCCGTTTTTGGCCCAGAAGAAATCCCTCCAGGACCAGAGAGGTAATTCTAGGGACTTTTCCGTCCTAGAGTTGGAAATGGTTCAGCCCGTTCTCGTCCCAGTGGGAAAATCGTCTGATGAATGGGAGAATCGGAATGCGGCCCTCTAATACTTTCGTTTGGGAATTGGCGGGAAAGAAGAAGTCACGTGAGACGGCCAAAGATCGGAAGTTTGGAAGGAAGTAAGTGAAATGTATTGTTCGTCTGTGATTGATTGATGTTGGGTTTGGGTGTTCCACTTTACGAGGAGCAGTTGTCAGCGTTTGTTTTCGGTATCGGTCTCAATCAGTGCGTCGTTGTTGCTGAATTTAGAATTTCCACTTTCTCATTTAATTTACTTGACACGCCATTTGGTGAATTCTAAACATTGAAAATAAGTTTAAAAGCTGGCATTCCACATGAAATATAACCCATTCAAAGGCGTATTTTTTGTTAGCAGGAAAAGTCCAACCATTACTGGTTCAACACGATGTATGTTGCTCGAAGAGAAAATAACAATCCGGCTGAGTGTTTATTGCTACTTAAATTTGTTTTCTTTTTTAATTTCTGGATAACTGAATTGTTAAATTTTTAATCATCTTTGCAATTATAATTTTGAATTTTCATACATTAAATTTGTAGAATTACAGATTTCAAAAGAATGAACTAGTCGATGTGAAGTATGAATGATAACCCAAAACACACTTCACATTTTTGGGGACTGATGGCTGAGCGACTGGAGCTCGGTAACATAAGTTTAGGGTTAGAGTCTGGCGGTGCTATGGATGGTTATTGTGGTTCGGAATCCTTTTTAAACCGTTGGTCCCGATATAATATAATCATAGAACGTTGTATGGGCAGTGTTATTGCTTCCGTACTATACGTTAAGGCTATAGCCTTAAAGTATAGTACCCTGGGTCTATAGTAGTCTGTATAAAAGTATAGTAGTCTGGGTAGTGCTAAATGAGTAGCATCTGTGAAACGCTTAAATTAAGGTATCCAAGACAACTGTCTAATTGTTTACTAGCTGCATTAGAAAGAAAAAAATTCTGCATAAGCACGAAAGTGTCCACAGATTGTGACTTGAACTCAACTCCTCTAATTCAAAAACTCTAAGGGCTTTTCATCATTCACTCTTATTGTTCAAATTCCTTACATGGTATTTTGTTTTTACACTGAAAATAAATTACCTCTTGATGTAGATATAGCAGCTTCTTTAGGCTTGTATAAAAATATTTAATATTTACTAAATTTTAAATTTATTAAAGTTTACTTAATCTTTACCTAATCTTTAAAAAAAAAATTTGATCTTTACTTAATCTTTAAAGTATTTCGATGGACTAGCATTAAAAGAAGAATTTATGTTTAAAACTCATGGTAAATAATCGAAATGTTCCAATAAAATAGATGATTTTTTTATCTATATTGTCCCATTATCCCTTACAAAAGAGACAAATAAATAAAGCGATATGAACCTTTTGAAATAGGATTTCTTAACAATGGATAATGCCTAGTAACGTTTTCCATTCGACAGCAAACTTCTGTATCCGTAGGGCATCAAGCGGTTTTACTTCTAAAATGAAATCACTTCAAACCTTGTAAACCGGTCACTTAAAAGAGAAGACAAAATCCAATAAAAAGAATAAAAAAAAAAAAGAAACTTTCCATTCTAAATCTACCTACATAATCACGAAGAACCAAACGACGTTACTCTTTCTGCATAAAAACGATATTCCAACGACGGCTTTGCCAGTAAAGCACCTGAACAACAGCCACTAAATCTCCTTAAATGCCCCAATGCAAAATCGTTGGTTTGCTGGGGACTTTACACACTTCTCGACTGCAACTGCAATCTAAAAGGATTTCGCTGTTGCAGCATTTTCCAACGTCCGTTTTGGCACAGAAGAAGTCCTCCAGGACCAGAGAGGTAATTCCGGGGGAATTTTCCGTCATAGGGTTTGGCAGTGGTTCCGCCTGTTCTCATCCCAGCTGAAAAAATCGTCTGATGAATGGGAGAACAGGAATGCGGCCCTCTAATTCTTTCGTCTGGGAATTGGCGGGAAAAGAAGAAGTCACGTGAGACGGCCAAAAGGAAGTTTGGAAGGGAAGTAAGTGAAATGTATTGTTCGTCTGTGATTGATGGATGCTGGGTTTGGGTTTACGTGTTACACTTACGAGGAGCAGTTGTCAGCATTTGTGTTCGGTATCCGTCTCAATCAGTACGTCGTCGTTCGAATTTAGAATTTCCATTTTCTTATTTAATTTAGTTGAAACGCCATTTTGTGAAATCTAGACATTGAAAATAAGGTTAGAAACAGATATCCGTTATCTAATCTAAATCATTGATCCGTTATCTAATCTAAATCATTTTTTTTACCAGGAAATGCCCGACCTTCAGTGGTTACACGCGATGAGGATGGTTGGCAGAGAAAATAACATTTAATCCCAGAATGTATTGTTATTTAAATTTATTTTCTTTTTTTAATTTCTAAATATAAGATTATTTTTAATTCTTAAACATCTTTGTAGTTACAATTTTAAATGTTTATACATTTAATTTTTGTAGAATTATAAATTTAACAGAAATAATCACTTGATGTGAAGCATGAAAGGGTGTGAAGTTGCACACTTTAGTGGACTGATGGCCGATTGGCTGGTTGTTGCGGCCACAGGTTTCAGGGTCGTGTCACTGTGTTGCCATGGGTGTTTATAATGATTTGGATTCCACGGTAAACCGTAGGTCTCAGTCTGATAAAAACGTAAAGCGTTGGGCAGGGGTAGTGTTGCTCGCGTCTGTAGCATATCTCCAAAAGGGCTACATGAGTAACAACGGTGCACCCCGTACTTAAGAAAAATTGATTAACTGCCTCTGTATTGCCAGCTGCATTAGAACAACAACAGTATTTGAAATAATTAAAGTATTTATAGTATAAATGAGTTGATGATTAACAACATTGCAAATTTAATTGAATACGTTGATTGAAAACGTTTAGTTTTGATAATGAAAGTATTTCAAAGTAAGATTACAAAATTATTTCGAGAATAATACGAAATTATTCATAGATTGGTGCTGCTTTCTCGTGTATCAGAATTTACCAGTGTACACACAACAAATGAGAAGTAGTAGAATTTCTAAATCGCCGCGGCGGTATCGTATATCTTCATCCTTATTGAGGATCTCAACTGACGCATTGACAGAGTTTATCTCCGACATAAACGCCAAAGTATTCTCAGATTGAGGCATGAACTCTGCTCCCTCAAGTAAAAACCTTAGGTGCTTTTTATTATTCGGCCTTATGGTTCAAACTGTTTTACATGGTACTTTGTTTTTTCACTGAAAATAAATAGTCGCTTGACGCGGATATAGGCACTTCTTTGGACTTGTATAAAAAAAAAATTTACTTAATCTTTAAAAGAATTAATCTTTATTTAACCTAAAAGAATTTATCTTTAAAGAATTTCGATGGACTAGCATTAAAGAAGAAATATATGCTTACGGCACATGCTAAACAATCGAAATGATCTAATAAAATAAACGATTTATTTATCTGTATTGCTGTCTTATACTTTTTACACAAAAGAGAAAAACGAGCCTTTTGAATAGGATTCCTTAAGAATGGATAATACCGAGTAAAGTTTTCCTGTCTATGCCAAACTTCTGTATCCGTAGGGAATCAAACGATTATACTTCTAAGATAAAACCATTTCTAGCCCTGCAAACAGGTTACTTAAAAGAGAAGACAACATCACATAAAAAGAAAAGATAAAAAAAAAAAAGAAATAATCTACCATTCTAAATCTACCTCCATAACCACGAAGAACCAAACGATGTTACTCGTCCTGCATAAAAATGATATTCCAAAGTCGGCTTTTGCCAGTAAAGCACCTTAACAACCGCCACTAAATCTCCTTAAATGCCCTAATGCAAAATCGATGGCATACTTGAGACTTTACACACTTCTTGACTGCAACTGCAATCTAAAAGGATTTCGCTGTTGCAGCATTTTCCCCGTCCGTTTTGCCCAGAAGAAGTCCTCCAGGACCAGAGAGGTAATTCCGGGGACTTTTCCGTCCTAGGGTTGGCAATGGTTCAGCCTCTTCTCGTCCCAGCGGGAAAATCGTCTGATGAATGGGAGAATCGGAATGCGGCCCCCTAATTCTTTCGTCTGGGAATTGGCGGGAAAGAAGAAGTCACATGAGACGGCCAAAGGTCGGAAGTTCAGAAGGGAAATAAGTGAAAAATATTGTTCGTCTGTGATTGATGGATGCTGTTTGGGTTTGGGTGTTCCACTTACTATAGCAGTTGTCAGCATTTGTGTTCGGTATCGGTCTCAATCAGTGCGTTGTTGTTGCTGAATTTAGAATTTCCACTTTCTTATTTAATCTAAATGACATTTTAGAATTCTAGACATTGAAAATAAGGTTAAAAACTGGCATTTTTGTCAAATTAAATCCATTCAAATGCCAAATTTGTAAAATTTGAAATCAGTTAGTGGTTAAATGCGATGTAGATATTGGCAAAGAAAATAACACACAAGTTGAGAGTTTATTGCTTATTAAATGTATTTTTTTTTTTAACTTCTGGATATCTGAATAGTTAAATTTTTAAACATCTTCGCAATTATAATTTTGAATTTTCATACATGAAATTCTGTAGAATTATAAATTAAGATAAATAAACGACTCGATGTAAAGCATGAAAGATTGCAAAAACACATTTCACATTTTAGGGGACTGATGGCCGGGTAGCTGGCTCTCGGTAATATAGGTTTCGGGTTCGAGTTCGGAGGTGCCATTGGATGCTTATAGTGGTTCGGAATTTACTTTAAACCGTAGGTTCCGGTCTAATATAAACGTAGAACTTTGTGGGGGTAGTATTACTTGCTTCCATAGTTTATCTTCAAGCTGCACGTGCCCCCTTGTTAGTAATAAATGAGTAACAACATGCAGCCCTTGTTTATGGCACAAAGATAAATTCTGTATATTGGGAGCTGCATTAAAAAAACTCATATATTGTAGTAGTTTTCTGAAGTGTCTGAATTTTCATTTTTTCACATCAAAAATAAGAAATAATAGAATTAATGGTGGCATCTCATATCTTCATTCTTATTCGCAGAGGATGTACACCTCGGCTGACACATTAACCATGTCTATCTTCTGCGTAAACAAGAAATTATTCGCAGATTGAGACTTGAACCCGGCTCCCCCAATTTTAAAAACCCCAAGTTCTTTTTACCATTCCCTCTTCCGGGTTTGTTTTTTGGTATGGTTTGTCCGTCTACAGTCATTTCATGCCACTTTAGGCAAATTGGACCTACAGTTTAACGCGGTTTCCAAATCACTAACAAAGCATCCACGATACCGCCAGTGATACAAAAGGCCAGAACGCTAGTCAGTTGGCATCAGCTGCTCTATCTTCCGATTTAAACTGTTTTCAAGATATTTGGTTTTTACATTGAAAATAAATAATCTCTTGACATGGATATATAGCCACTTCTTTAGGTTGCACAAAGAGAATTAACCTTTACTTAATCTTTAAAGAAAAGTTCTGCAGAATAACAATAAAGGAAGAATTTATGTTTAGACCCAATGCCTAAACAATCGATATGATCCAATAAAATAAATGATTTCTTTTTATATTTATTGTTCCATTATCCTTTTTTTTATAAAAGAGAAAAAATAAATGAAGTGATTGAACCTTTTTTGAATAGGTCTTCTTAACAATGGATAATGCCAGTAAAGTTTCCCGTTCTACAGCAAGCTTCTGTATCCGTAGGGAATCAAACGATTTTACATCTCAAATAAAACCATTCCAAGACCTGCAAACAGGTTACTTAAAAGAGAAGACAACACCCAATAAAAAGAAGAAAGAAATAAAAAAAAAAAAAAAAACATTCCGTTCTAAATATACCTCCATAACCACGAAGAACCAAACGATGTTACTGGTTCTGCATAAAAACGTTATTCCAAAGTCGGCTTTGCCAGTAAAGCACCTTAACAACCGAAACTAAATCTCCTTAAATGCCCCAATGCAAAATCGATGGTTTGCTGGGGATTTTACACACTTCTAGACTGCAACTGCAATCTAAAAGGATTTCGCTGTTGCAGCATTTTTTCCCGTCCGTTTTGGCACAGAAGAAGTCCTCCAGGATCAGAGAGGTAATTCCGGAGAATTTTTCCGTCATAGGGTTTGGCCTGTTCTCGTCCCAGCGGGAAAATCGTCTGATGAATGGGAGAATAGGAATGCCTCCTCTAATTCTTTCGTCTGGAAAATGGCGGGAAAGAAGAAGTCACGTGAGACGGCCTAAGGTCGGAAGTTTGGAAGGAAGTAAGTGAAATTCATTGTTGGTCTCTGATTGATTGATGTTGGGTTTGGATTTAGGTTTTCCACTTACGAGGAGCAGTTGTCGGCATTTGTTTTCCGTTCAATCAGTGCGTATTTGTTGTTTAGAATTTTATTTTTATTATTTTTATTTTTCTTATTTAATTTACTTGACACGCCATTTGGTGAATTTCAGACACTGAAAATAAGAATAAAAACTGATGTTCCTTATTAAATTTAACCCTTCAAAGGTCTGTCTCTTTTTAAAAGGAAAAACTTGATTCTCACAGGTTCGACGCGATGTACATCGTTTGCAGAGAAAATAACAATCAATCTCAGAGTGTATTGCCATTTAAATTTATTTTCTTTTTTAATTTCTAAAAATAAGAATTGTTTTAGTTCTTAAATATCTTTGTAGTTACAATTTTTAATTTTTATATATTTAATTTTGTAGAATTATAAATTTAAGAGAAATAAATCACTGGATGCGAAGCATGAAACCCCAAAACACACTTTTCTAGGGGACTGATGGCGGAGTGGCTGGCCCTTGCTAAAACAAGTCTCAGCCTCGTGTCCCTGGGTGCCATGGATGCTTGTAGTGTTTCGGAATCCATTTTTAAAAATGAATGTCCCGGTCTAATAGGATCGTAGAGCGCTGTGGGGGCAGTGTCTTCAAGTTACACTTGCAGCCGGGGTAGTGTTAAATGAGTAACAACGGTGCAACCCGTACTTAAGGCAAAATGAATAACTATCTCTCTATTGTCAGCTACATTAGAACAATGACAGTATTTCTAATAATGAAAGTATTTGAAGTATAAATGAGCTGTTTTTAGATGATGATTAACAGCATTGCAAATTTAGTTGAATATGTTGAATGTAAAAGTTTATTTTTGTCAAAGAAAGTATTTCAAAGTAAGATTACAAAATTATGTGAAGAATAATATAAAATTATTCATATATTGTTGCTGCTTTCTATGGTATCAGAATTTAAAATTGTGTACACCATAAATGAGAAATAGTAGAATTACTAAATCTCTGTGGCGGCATCGTATATCTTCATCCTTAATCGCAGAGAATGAACATCTCAACTGACGCATATTTATCTTCGACATAAACAATAAAGTATTCACAGATTGAGATTTGAACTCTGCCACCTCAAGTAAAAATCCCTTAGGTGGTTTTTATTATTCGCTCTTATGGTTCAAACTGTTTTACATGATATGTTGTTTTTGCAGTAAAAATAAATAATCTCTTGACTAAGATATTGCCAATTCTTTGGGTTTGTATAAAAATTAATTAATATTTACTTAATATTTAAAAGAAATTATCTTTACTACATCTTTGAAATAAATTATATTCAATTAATGTTAAAAGAATTTCGATGGACTAGCATTAAAGGAAGAATTTATGTTTAGGACCCATGCTAAAGAATCGAAATGATCCAATAAAATAAATTATTTATTTTTTAGCTGTATTGTTCCTTTATCCTTCCTTTACAAAACAGAAAAATAAAAAATAAAGGGATATGAGCCTTTTTGGAAAAGTATTTCTTAACAATGGATAATGCAGAGTAAAGTTTTATATTCTACAGCAAACTTCTGTATCCGGAGGAGTCAAACGATTTTACTTCTAAGATAAAACCATTTCAAGCCCTGTAAACAGGTTACTTAAAAGAGAAGACATCACCAAATAAAAAGAAAAAAAAAGGAAAAAAAAAACATTCTATTCTAAATCTACCTCCATAACCACGAAAAACCAAACGCTGTTACTCGTTCTGCATAAAAACGATATTCCAAAGTCGGCTTTGCCAGTAAAGCACTTTAACAACCGCCACTAAATCTCCTTAAATGCCCCAATGCAAAATCGATGGTTTGCTGGGGACTTTACACACTTCTTGACTGCAACTGCAATCTAAAAGTATTTCGCTGTTGCAGCATTTCACCCGTCCGTTTTGCCCCAGAAGAAGTCCTCCAGGACCAGAGAGGTAATTCCGGGGAATTTTCCGTCCTAGGGTTTGGAAGTGGTTACGCCCGTTCTCGTCCCAGCGGGAAAAATCGTCTGATGAATGGGAGAATAGGAATGCGGCCCCCTAATTCTTTCGTCTGGGAATTGGCGGGAGAGAAGAAGTCACGTGAGACGGCCAGAGGTCGGAAGTTTGGAAGGAAGTAAGTGAAATGTATTGTTCGTCTGTGATTGATTGATGTTTGGGTTTGGGTGTTCCACTTACGAGGAGCAGTGGTCAGCATTTGTTTTCGGTATCGGTCTCAATCAGTGCGTCGTTGATCGAATTTATAATTTAGAATTTCCACTTTCTTATTTAATTTACTTGACACACGATTTGGTGAATTCTAGAGATCGAAATTAAGAATAAAAACAGATATCCCTTATCAAATATAACCCATTTAAATGTATATTTCTTTGTAATCAGGGAATACCCGATCGTCAATGATTCACCGGTATGTAGATGGTTGGAGGAGAAAATGAAAATAAATTTCAGAGTGTGTTGCTGAGGTGTGATGGCCGAGTGGCTAGTCCTCCTACGCCCGGTAGTATGGATTTCGGGTTCCAGTACCGCCAATGCCATGGATGTTTGTAGTGGTTCGGAATCCACTTTTCCGTAGATCCCGATAAAAATAAATATTTATAAACAGATTGATTGGATTTGTTTCTCTGCGGTCATTTTGAGCACTCTTTGGTCTGATTAGACCAGATCCTACACTTTAGCGTCGATTTCGAAACACTAACAAACATCCATGCCTCCGCTACGATTCGAAACTGAAGCACTAAAGACCAGAGTGCTAACCAAGTAGAAATCAGGCCGCTAGGATATACAGAAATTAAAAAACGAAGATAAATTTAATTAACAATATTTTCAACAACTACACCACATCACTATGTCCAGAGAAGAGTTGCTCCTTTATATAAGTTAACGAATTATGTGGATGAAAAAGTCCTGCTTATATATGAGACCATATGGTTCAATATGGTCTCATATATAAGGTTCAATATGAGAATCATGGATATACGGCCGGGATACCTAAAGTGGATTCCTAAATGGACCGGGATATACGGCTTAACAAATTCCAAACCGCCACCGCCAACATTTTAACCTGAAATTTGTACTACAAAATGCCATAACGCTACCCAAAAGACATCAGGCACGTAAATCTTCCGTTTCAAACTGTTTATAAGATATTTTGTTTTTACACTGAAAATAAATAATCTCTTGACATGGGTATACAGCCACTTCTTTGGACTTTAATTCATCTTTACTTAATCTTTAAAAAACAATTCTATAGACTTACAAAAAATAAGGATTTATGCTTAGAAACCATGTTTAGCAATCCAAATCATCCAATAAAAATAAAATGATTTTTTTATCTCTATTGTTCCTTTATCCTTTCATTACAAAAAGAGATAAAAGTGAAGTCATATGCGTCTTTTGGAATAGGATTTCTTAACAATGCATAAAACCGAGTAAAGTTTTCCATTCTACAGCAAACTTCTGTATCCGTAGGGAATCAAACGATTTAAATTCTAAGATAAAACCATTTCAACCCCCTGCAAACAGGTCACTTAAAAGAGAAGACAACACCAAGTAAAAATGAGAAATAAAGAAGATAAAGCCTTCCATTCTAAATTTACCCCCATAACTACGAAGAACTAAATGATGTTACTCGTTCTGCATAAAAACGATATTCCAAAGTCGGCTTTGCCAGTAAAGCACCTTAACAACTTCCACTAAATCTCCTTATATGCCCCAATGCAAAATCGATCGTTTGCTGGGGACTTTACACACTTCTTGACTGCAACTGCAATCTAAAAGGATTTCGCTGTTGCAGCATTTCACCGTCCGTTTTGGCCCAGAAGAAGTCCTCCAGGACCAGAGAGGTAATTCCGGGGAATTTTCCGTCCTAGGGTTTGGCAGTGGTTCGCCGTTCTCGTCCCAGTGGGAAAAATCGTCTGATGAATGGGAGAATCGGAATGCGGCCCTCTAATCCTTTCGTCTGGGAATTGGCGGGAAAGAAGAAGTCACGTGAGACGGCCAAAGGTCGGAAGTTTGGAAGGAAGTAAGTGAAATGTATTGTTCGTCTGTGATTGATGGATGCTGGGTTTAGGTTTGTGTGTTCCACTTACGAAGAGCAGTTGGCATCATTTGTTTTCAGTATCGGTCTCAATCAATGCGTCGTTGTTGAATTTAGAATTTACACTTTCTTATTTAATTTAATTGACATGCCATTTGATGAATTCTGGACATTGAAAATACGGTAAAAACTGGTATTCTTTATCACATTTAACACATTCAAAGGCCTATTTTTGGTAGCTGGAAAAGTCCAACCATTACTGCTTCAACGTGATGTAGATGGTTCGCAGAGAAAATAACAATCAAGATAAGAGTTTATTGCTTTTTAAATTTATTTTCTTTTATGATTTCTGTATATCTGAATAGTTAAATTTTTAAACCTCTTCACAATTATAATTTTGAATTTTCATACATTAAATTCTGTAGAATTATAATATTGAGAGAAATAAAACACTCGATGTGAAACAAATATTCGGATATGCAGATTGATTTGATTTGTCGCTCTATGGTCATTTTATGCATGCTTTGGTCTAATTAAAATTTGGTCTACTTTATCCCAACTTTAATCCACTTTATTATGATTCCGAAACACTAACAAACATCCATGCTTCTGCTAGGAATCGATTCTGATGCTCTAAAGGTCACTGGCCATCAGGCCACTAGGATAGACAGAAATTAAATAAAAGAAAAGAAAATTAAATAACAATACACTCTACTACTACTACCCACACCACAACTCTGTACCTAGAGTTCAATAGCCTCTTTAACAGTTTGGGAGTGATGGAGTTGAGAAGTCTGATTGAACTCTGAAACGCTCTACGTTCATATGAACCGGGACCTACGGATTAAAGTGGAATCCGAACAACTACAAACATCCATGGCCCCGCCAGGACTCGAACCCCAAACCCGTGGTACCAAGAACCGGAGTACTAGCCACACGGGCCATCAGGCCCCAGAAATACATTCTGAGATTGGTTTCATTTTCTCTGTCAACCATCTAGATCGCATTGAACTAGTAATGGCTAATCTTAACCTGGTAATAAAAAAAAAATAGGCATTTGAATAGTTTAATTTGATAAGGAATGCCAGATTTTAACCTTGTTTTCAATGGTTAGATTTCACAAAAGGCGTGTCAATTAAATTAAATAAGAAAGTGGAAATTCTAAATTCAACAACGACGCACTGATTGAGACCGATACCGAACACAAATGCTGACAACTGCTCCTAGTAAGTGGAACACCCAAACCCAACATCAATCAATCACAGACGAACAATGCATTTCACTTACTTCCCTTCCAAACTTCCGACCTCTGGCCGTCTCACGTGACTTCTTCTTTCCCGCCAATTCCCAGACGAAAGAATTAGAGGGGCCGCATTCCGATTCTCCCATTCATCAGACGATTTTTCCCGCTGGGACGAGAACAAGGCGGAACCCTATTCTACCCTCAAACGGAAAAATCCCAGAATTACCTCTCTGGTCCTGAAGGACTTCTTCTGGGCCAAAACGAACAGGGAAAATGCTGCAACAGCGAAATCCTTTCAGATTGCAGTTGCAGTCAAGAAGTGTGTAAAGTCGCCAGCAAACCATCGATTTTGCATTGGGGCATTTAAGGAGATTTAGTGGCGGTTGTTAAGGTGCTTTACTGGCAAAACCGACTTTGGAACATCGTTTTTATGCAGAACGAAGAACATCGTTTGGTTCTTCGTGGTTATAGAGGTAGATTTAGAATGGAAGGTTTTTCTTTTTTTTTTTTTTTTTTATTCGGTGTTGTCTTTGCAGGGCTTGAAATGGTTTTTATTTTAAAAGCAAAATCGTTTGATTCCCTCCGGATACAGAAGTTTGCTGTAGAATGGAAAACTTTACTCTTCATTATCTATTGTTAAGAAATCCTATCCTAGAAGACTCATATCACTGTATTTATTTTTTTCCTTTTTTAAAAAGAAAGGATAAGGGAACAATACAGATGATAATATAATTTATTTTATTGGATCATTTCGATTGTTTAGTATGGGTTGTAAATATAAATTCTTCCTTTAATGCTCTAAAGTCTATAGAAACTTTCTTTAAAGATTGAGTAATGATTAATTCTTTTCTAAGTCCAAAGGAGTTTCTATATCCATATCAAGAGATTATTGATTTTCAGTGTAAAGATCAAATATCATGTAAACAGTTTGAACAAGGAAATAGAATGATAACAAGCACTCAGGGTTTTGCGTATTAGAGTAGCAAGTTTCAATTTGAGAATACTTTTGTGCTTATTTCGAATATAGACACGGTTAACGTGCCACTCAAAAAGTACATCCGATGTGATTAAGATTGAAGATATGAGATGCCACTGTTGGAATTTAGAAATTCTACTATTTTTTGTTTGTGGTGTGCACAATAGTTAATTCTAACACACGAGAAAGCAGCAACAATATATGAATAATTTTATATTATTCCATAGTCAAGATGCATTGGAAAAATATTAGGTAATAGATAAATTATATCGTTGAAATTTTTGGATGTGATGGGCCTGGCATTATGATATTACAATGAGTATATGAGGTATATTGTTTTTATAATGAGGATAGAAGGATGTTTCTGTTAAAAAATAACATATATAATAACTATATAATAGCTATATAAAAATTCAGTGCAATTTATATAAAATAAATATTAATTTATATATTATATACATATTTTTATATATTTTTATTATATATATATATTTTTATTATTAAATATAAATTAATATTTATTTATATTTAATAATAAAACGAACAATATAATCAAATACGCTAATATAAATAAATACACATTTATCAAATCAACAGAGCTAAATTAGACTTAAAAACAAAATCTCTCTATATATTTATTATATATAAAAATGCATATCAGTATTGCAATAAGGGCATAAAATATAAATGAATGAATAAATAAATTATTTATAATAATTTTCATCAAAAATGAAATTAAAATAAACAAATTAATAAATAACTTTTTATATAAAAAATCATGGAAAAGCTATAAAAATATTTAATTTTACGAATGAAATGATATTTTAAAATTATATTTAAAGTTACTAATTTGCTGTGAAAAGAGTTTTAATTTCCTTAAAATATATATATATATAATAAATTTTTTTTATGATTTTTTATTACTCAAATAAAACTGGAGAAAAAAAAAAACAATAATCATAATTATGTTTTTAAATAGTAATATAAATCACAATAAATAAAATATAATCATACTTGTCGCATTCGAAGATTCAAACACATAATATTGGAATTGTCAGATTCAATCTCAATTATTATTTATCAGATCAGTTTCAATTAACATCATTTACTATTGAGTCTTTTATCTTAAGCTGTTTCAAAAAGTATCATGTACGAAAATTTTGCAAAATACTATTTTTAGAAGCTTGTTTTTGAATGATTTTCTTATTTTACCACTATGCTTGTATTCCTATTTATATTATTAACAATTTTTAAAATTTATTCACTTTTTCTTAAAATTTCATTGCCATCAGATAAAAAGAAATATATAATGCTAAGAAGAACGCCATCCTTTTGTTGAAACAACCAGAAATTACTTTTGGAATCTATCTCGTGCTTTGCAATAGAATCCTTTTTTTTGTTATGCGATAGGATCCATTTTTATGAAAAATAAGTTTTGAGGAATTAATTTTCTTTCTTTTTTTCGTTGTTGGTTTCACAATTTAAGTAGGAAAGTACAAAAGGTAAAAGATAATAACCTTTTAAAAAATATGTTTGAGCGTAACCGATATGCTAGATAAACAATAAAAATTTACATTTAACGTAAGAAAGATCTTTAACAGATTTTAGAATATCACTTTTAAATAGGAAATATTCTAAATCAAAACAACATTGATCATCTCTTTTCTATGCATTAGAGACACACTGCAATGTTAAACTGAAATTACCTACAAAGCCTTTTTTTGCCCAACCCACATGATAACCCAAGCGAAAAGGGGTCATTCTTTTACCCCCACCCCTTCAATTTTTTCATTTCCAATCATAACTCCTCTGGAAATAGTTTTGGGCAAAAGGCCGTCTGCCTACTGATAGATATGAAAGTTTTTACTGCGATGTCAATATTTATATACAAAGAAGCATCACGTTATACAAACATCCAACTTTATTTATCTCTTTATAAAAAGCGAAATTAGTGTAATTGACACTATTAAATCAAATTTATTATTTTATAGCACGTACTTTTAATTAAATAATGAAAACTGATTACAATAAATTGGTTACCTTCATTAATTTTAAAGTTTACGTTAAGATCTTCTGAAATTTACTTGTTTAATGGAACTTAAAAACCAAACAATATTGACCATCTTTTTCCCATGCATTTGGTACACTGCAATGTTAAACTGGAAATTACCTCCAAAGAATTCCTCCCAACCCTCATGATATCCTAAACGTCTCGGATCATTACTCTTGAAAAGGGTCGTCCTTACCTCCTTCCCCCACACCCCTTCGATTTTCGTTTCCAATCATAAGTCCCCATGGAACAGGAAGTGGACGTGTCACTTTTGTAACAAATGGTGTTCCGCCTTGTATTAGTGGAATGTATTTACCGAATGCAGCGTCCCGAAATGAAAATTTCTGAATCTGGGGCGCAGCTCTCAGCCCCAGTTCGGAAATCGGATTTGAAATGCAGTTGGGGAATCTGCCTTTTTTATTATTTCTTTCTTCTTTCTCGGTTTTGTTTATTGATGGATGGGCGTGCATTAGTTACAGGTTGAAAGTTCATTTATTTGGGAAGATGAGCTGTCTCCCCCTTCTATCGTTCTTAATGATGTGTCTTTTTCTTATAATGGTGTATGTTAAAGGCTCTTTTAGAATTTTAAAGATGAAAAGGATACATTTTTAACGATCTTGTTGTCTGAAAGATATTAACTTGATCTGTTTCAGTATTTTTAAAAAAAAAAAAAGCGCCTATGAGGTTATTATTATAAAATAAATAATTTAATACCTTCCTAATGAACTATAAGGGAAATATTTAAAAAGCAAAAAAAAAATTGGCATACGTTATGTATTTTATATGGAGAATTTTACATTTTTCTAAACCAAATTTATTAAGATGGAGTTAATATCGTTGAAAAACTTTCGGTTAAAATACATTAAAAATTAAATTTAACGAACTGAAGCAGATAATTGGTCGAGCATATATCTTATTACGTATAGTTTCATAAATATTAGAGATAAACGGGAGAAATTAATATTCCCAAAAATATTTGTTTTCCTAATATTTAACTTCAAGGTAACCTTCTATGCGAATTTTACATCTACAACTACTACTACATTTTCTTCTTCGACTACTACTTATTATTATTATTATTGTTCATTGGGCATCCTGATGGCCTATTGGTTAGGATTTGGCATGTGGTATCATAATCTTCAGTGTTCGTATTTTGGCGGTAGCATGGATGTTTGTGAGTGGTTCGGTGTCCAAGTTAAACTGTAGGTCCTAGTCTAATTAGTCTAAAATCAGCAACAAATTACGCTAGAACGACAAACCAAACCAATCTACTTTATTGGCGAAACAGCCCCATTGTGGGACAAGACACTGTAAATATGAGAGATTTACTGCGAAGTCAACGTTTATATACACAGAAGCATCTCGTTATACGAACATCCAACTTTTTTTTGTGTCCTGATACAAAGAGGAATTAGTGTAATGTTTCTATTTAGTAACTTTTATATTATTTTAAAGCATATACTTTTAATGAAATAATACGAACTCCTGACAATAAATTGGTTGCATTTAGTAATTTAGAATTTATATTAAGATCTTTTCCGAATCTGGGGCGCAGCTCTCAGCCCCGGTTCGGAAATCGGATTTGAAATGCAGTTGGGGAATCTGTCTTTTTTTCTTTTTCTTTCTTCTTTGTCGCTTTTGTTTATTGATGGATGGACGTGCATTAGTTACTGGTTGAAGGTTCGTTTATTTGGGAAGATGAGTTGTCCCCCCTTCTATCGTTCTTAATGATGTGTCTTTATTTATAATGGTGTATGTTAAAAGGCTCTTTTTAGAATTATAACGATGAAAAGTAGACATTTTTAATAATCGCGCCTGGAAAAAGAAGAATGAAATATATTAACTTGACATCAGCATCGTAAAAATTATAAAAAAAAAATTGTCTGTGAAATTATTATTTAAAAATAACTTATAATTTAATGCCCTCCTAATTATATATATAAAAATTTTAAACGTTCAAAAATTTTTGTAGAAGTTAGGGATTTTAAAATTTCTTTAAAAACCAAATTTATTAAGATGGAGTAAAGTATGGTTAATACCGTTGAAATAATTCCAGTTTAAATACATTAAAAGTAAATTTAACGAACTGAAACAAAGTAATTGGGCAATCAAATTTATTATTACTTATAGTTTCTAAAATATATAAGAAAAACGGGAGAAATTAATATTAATAAAAATATTGGTTTTCCTAATATTTAATTTTAAGATTCACCTTCTATGCGATTTTTATCACTACTACTACTACTACTACAACTACTACAGCTAATACTACTACTACTACTACTACTACTACTACAACTACTACTACTACTACTACTACTACTACTAATAATAATAATAATAATAATAATAATAATAATAATCCTTTTCCTTTTTCGTAGGGCATCCTGATGGTCTATTGGTTAGCGCTTTTTCTTGTGGTACCATAATTTTCAGGTTCGTATTCTGGCGGTAGCATGGGTGTTTGTTAGTTGTTCAGAATCCATGTTAAACTGGATATATCGTCCTAATTAGTCTAAAGTTAATAAAACATGACCCTAGAATGACAAACTAATCTTCTTCATTGGAGCAACAGCCCCATTGTGGGCCAAGGCCGTATGCTTACTGGCAAATCTGTGAGTTTTACTACGAAGTCAACGTTTATATACACAGAAGCATCTCGTTATTCTAATATCCAACTTTCTTGTTTTCTCCTCCTGATATAAAGAGGAATTACTGTAAATGGCACAGCCTAAAATCAAACAACATTGACCAACTTCTTCCATGGATTTGGGACACCAATACTGTAATGTTAAACTAGAAATTGCCACCAAAGAATTTTACACCGACCTCATGATATAATAAGCAAAAAAGGGGTCATTCTTTGACCTCCATCCCTTCTATTTTATCATAATAATAATATTCATATATCATATTTATCATATATCATATTTATAATTAAATAATGCTAACTCCTTACAATAAATTGGTTACATTTATTAAATTTAAAATTTACATTCTGCCAAAATTTTCATTCTTCAATTATATTTACTTACATCCTTTCTGCATGCATTTGGGATGCTGGAATGTTAAACTGGAAATTACCTTCAAAGAATTCCTCCCCAACCCTCTTGATATCCTAAACGTCTCGGATCATTACTCTTGAAAAAGGGGTCGTCCTTTCACCCCCCCCCCCTCCCTTCAATTTTTTCCATTTCCAATCATAAGTCCCCTCGCGGAACAGGAAGTGGACATGTCACTTCTGTAACAAATGGTGTCCGCCTTGTATTAGTGGAATGTATTTACCGAATGCAGCGTCCCGAAATGAAAACTTCCGAATCTGGGCGCAACTCTCAGCCCCGGTTCGGAAATCGGATTTGAAATGCAGTTGGGGAATCTGCCTTTTTTTCTATTCTTCTTCTTTTGTCTGTTTTGTTTATTGATGGATGGACGTGCATCAGTTACTGGTAGAAGGTTCATTTATTTCCGAAGATGAGTTGTCCCCCTTCTATCGTTCTTAATGATGTGTATTTCTTTATAATTGTGTATGTTAAAGGCTCTTTTAGAATTATAACGATGAAAAAGATACATTTTTAACAATCTTGTATCACAAAAAGAAGAATGAAAGATATTAACTTGACAGGGTTAAATATCTGCAAGATTATAAAAAATATTGTCTTTAAGATTATTTTTGAAAAATAAAGTACAATTAAATACATTTCTTATATATAGGGAAACGTCTTAATACATTTTGTATATAAACTAGAGATTTTACATGGTGAATTTTTCAAATTTGTTTCTTTTAACCAAATTTATTAAGAAGGAGTAAAGCTTGTTTAATACCGTTGAAAAATTCCAGTTAAAATACCTTAAAATTAAATTTAATGAACCGAAACAGATAAATAGGCGATCACATCTATTATTACGTATAGTTTCATAAATATTAAACAGAAATAAGAGAAATTAATTTTCCTAAAAAATATTTGTTTTCCTAGTATTTTCCTAGTATAACTTCAAAATTCACTTTCTATGCTAGTTATACTACTATTACTACTACTACTTCTATGATATCAACTGTACTACTTCATCTTCTTCTTCTTCATTCGAAAATTCTGATGGCCTATTGACTAGCGCTTTGGCCCGTGGTACCATAATCTTCAGGTCCGTGACCTGGTGGGTGGCACAGATGTTTGTTAGTGGTTTGGAATCCACGTTAAACTGTAGGTATCTGTCTAATTAGCCTAAAGTGAGCAAAAAATTTCTGTAGTTAAAAACCCAAACCAAACTTCTTCATTGGCGCAAAAGCCCCATCGTGGACCAAGCCCTACTGACAAATATGAGAGTTTCAACGTTTATATACATATAATTGTCTCTTTACACCAACGACTTAGTGCAAAGGGCACTTATTATATTTAGTAATTTTAATGTTTAGATAAGATCTTCTAAAATTTACTGGTTTAATGGAGCCTAAAATCCAACATTAATGACTATCTTTTTTTCCATGCATTTGGGACACTGCAATGTTAAACTGGAAATTACCTCCAAAGAATTCATCCCCAACACTCATAATAGCCTAAAAGTCTCGGATCATTACTCTCGAAAAGGGGTTGTCCTTTCACCCCACCCACCCCCTTCGATTTTTTTCATTTCCAATCATAAGTTCCCATGGAACAGGAAGTGGACGTGTCACTTCTGTAACAAATGGTGTCCGCCTTGTATTAGTGGAATGTATTTACCGAATGCAGCGTCCCGAAATGAAAATTTCGAATCTGGGGCGCAACTCTCAGCCCCGGTTCGGAAATCGGATTTGAAATGCAGTTGGGGAATCTGCCTTTTTTTTCTTTTTCTTTCTTCTTTGTCGCTTTTGTTTATTGATGGATGGACGTGCATTAGTTACTGGTTGAAGGTTCATTTATTTCCGAAGATAAGTTGTCCCCTTCTATTGTTCTTAATGATGTGCCTTTCTTATAATGGTGAATGTTAAAGGTTCTTTTAGAATTATAACGATGAAAAAGATAAGATCTTGTATCAATAATAATAATAAAAGATCTTGTATCACAAAAAGAAGAATGAAAGATATTAACTTGACAGGGTTAAATATCTGAAAGATTATAAAAAATATTGTCTTTAAGATTATTTTTGAAAAATAAAGTACAATTAAATACATTTCTTATATATAGGGAAACGTCTTAATACATTTTGTATACAAGCTAGAGATTTTACATGGTGAATTTTACAAATTTGTTTCATTTATTTCGGAAGATGAGTTGCTACCTTCTATCGTTCTTGATGATGTGTCTTTCCTTATAATGGTATATGTTAAAGGCTCTTTTAGAATTATAACGATGAGAAAGACACATTTTTAACGATATTGGCTCAAAAAAAAGAAGAATGAAAGATATTAACTGGACTGGGTTCAGCATCTTATAAATTGAAAAAAAAAAAATTATTTTGAGGTTATTATAGAAAAATAACTTACAATTTAATACCTACGTAAACTGTAGTGAACTGTAAGGGAAAAATTTTAAACGTTCAAAAATTTTTTATACGTAGGGAATTTATATGGAAAATTTTACAATATTTTTTAACGAATTATACTAAATAGGAGTAAAGCATAGTTAATACTGTTGAAAAATTTCATTTAAAGGATACATTTTTCAACAATTTTGTATGAAAAAGGAAGAATGAAAAGATATTAGCTTGACAGGGTTCAGTATCTTAAAAATTAAAATAAATTTTGTTTAAGATTATTACAGAAAAATAACTTACAATTTAATGCGTTCCTTATGAATTACAGGCGGGAATCTTAAACGTTCAAAAACATTTGTATGCAAACTTGTAATTTTATATGGTGAATTTCACGATTTTTTTTTAATCAAATCTACTAATAAGGAGTAAAGCAGGGTTAATTGAAAGTTTGGCTTTTGAAAATATTCCACTTAAAAATGTATTAAAATTAAATTTCATGAACAGAAGCAAATTATTATGTGACTACATCTATCATTCCGTATATTTTCTTAACTATTTGGTGGAAATAAAATTAGTGAAAATGCTTCAACGCCCTAAAACATTTTCTAAACAAGCTGGAAAAATCATGCAGTCAATTTTATAAAAGGTCGTTTACCTAGATCTATTTAAAAGGAGTTTACTATAGTAGTGGTATTCAGTTTTTATTGATTTATACTGACAATTCAAAAAATATATTTGACAATTGAATAATCCATCTATTTCAAAAGAAAAATAAATAAGGTTATTATTTAAGATGGAATAGATAAACATATTGCAAGCAAAGTAAATTTATTTTTTAATGTAACATGTTCTAAAATCTTTTGCCATCATTCAATAATTACAAAATAAATTTAACTTTTCCTAAATTTGACATAACAGAAACTGATACAGTGTTACATAAACTATCCTCTATCATAAACCTTCCTTTCTTAGTCTGAATCAGCATTCACCAATTCCGCCATTTTCCATCTTATGTTCCCCAGCCCCAGTTCTGGCAGTTCCAGGAAGAGCGACGATTTCATAAACATTGTGTACAGAGAGAGAAACGTCCTGATGAATTAAACATAAAGAATCGCAGAAGTAAATTGAGATATTTTATGGCCTCCATGAAAACGCATTAGCATATTTATGCACTTTCTGGAAACGCGTGTGGAATTTACAGGGCCGAAAGCACACGCGGCAGAATCTTGAAGGTTGGTCTATTGGGATTTTAAATGCTGCCCCGTTGCTTCTGGATGTAATGGCTTCTTCCCTCATAAAAGTGCACATTTTGAGTGTAATCGGTTCAGGCGTAATACAGCAGCCACTTTCCGATTGCAAAATCTTTGAGTTAAAGTTTCAGGAAAACAATAGTGAAGTGCTGCTTCAGTTTTGTTTTTGGTAGAAGATGCATTTGAGTTTTTATGTTTTATTTCTTTTCAGGGAATAAAGGCAAAGATTAATCAAGAGTCGATAGCCAATTTTCTTTTTAAATTATTATTTATGCTATCGTAAAATGGTTTTACATACGTATTTCAATTTACTTAATGTAATAAAATATTTCAATTTGCTTAAAACAGTAAAATATTTCAATTCGCTTACTTACTTAGGATCTTCATAATAATATTGACGAATCTGAATCGATTATTTGGCAAAAGTATCCTAGCAATCTGGAGCTTTTCATATTGCCATCTCTGCGTTTGCCCTCTGCAACTATTTTTCAGATGTTATGTGAAGAATTTTCACTTATTGATTTACATGTTAGTAGCAATTACAGAAACAACTTAATACGTAAAAAATATTTGTTATTTTAGAATAAAGATCTCTTGAATCAAAGAGGATGAGCTAACCGATTAGTTACTTTTGCAAAATCTTGAATTAAAATTTGAGGAGAGACAATAGTGATTCATTGATGTGATGAGTGATTCTGCAGTTTGTTTTTGTAGAAGATGCATGGTTTTGTAGAAGGTTTTTTCAATTGTTATGTCAGTACTTTGGACATATTGATTTAGAGGTTAGTAGCATTTATAGGTACGATTTTCAAAAGCATTTGTTGATGTAGAACCAAGCTAACCGATTAGCTACCGATGAGCATTGAGCTACATTCCGATTGCAAAATCTTGAGTTAAAGTCTGACGAAGGATAATAGTGAAGTGCTGCTTCAGTTTTGTTTTTGGTGAAGTTGCATTTGAGTATATGTTTCCAGGGAATCAAGGCAATTATTAATCAAGAGTGGATAGCGGATTTTTTAAAAACATTGTAATTCATGGTTCTGAAAATGGTTTTACATCAATATTTCAATTTGTTTAAGGTAAGTGATTGAAATATCTACCTTGCATTTTATTAACTCATAAAACAAAACAAAAAAAATAATAATCAATACAGTTTTTCAGCTTCAAGTTTTATTTATGGTCCTCACAATACTATTCATAACATTGAATCGATTAGTTGGCAAAAGTTGCCTAGCAATCCAGAGCCTCTAAAGTTGCCATCTATGAATTTGTCCTCTGCAAATATTTCTTAAAATGTTATGCAGGTACTTTGTACCTATTGATTTATATGTTAGTAGCAATTATAGATACGATATTCAAAAGCATTGGTTAATATAGACCTATATCTCTGAACCAAAAGACAAATGAACTAACCGAGTAACTAGTTTCCAATTGCAAAATCTTGAGTTAAAGTTGACCACTTTGACCACTTTGAATCTGAGGAACTTCACAATAATATTGAAAACTTTGAATCGATTAATTGTCAAACGTAACCTAGTAATTTGGAGTATCTCAAGTTACCATATATGCATTTATTCTCTGCAGCTATTTCTTCAGATGCTATGCGGGTACATTGCACCTATTGATTTACATATTAATGACAATTACAGATTTTCAAAAGCATTTGTTATTGTAGAAGCAAATGACAGACGAGCTAACAGATGAGATACTTTCCGATTGCAAAAAAACTTTGAGTTAATATCTGGGGAAAGATAACAGTGAAGTGCTGCTTCAGTTTTGTTTTTTGGTGATGATGCATTTGAGTATATGTTTCAGGGAATAAAGGCAAAGATTAATCAAGAATGGATTGCGAATTTTTTAAATTAACTCATGGTATCGAAAAATAATGGTTTTACATATGTACTTCAATTTGTTTAAAGTATTAAAATATTTCAATTTGCTTACTTACCTAGGATCTTCACAATAATATATTTAAATATGTATATATGCATTTTATATATATATATATATAGAGAGAGAGAGATGATGATGATGGAAATGGCGACTGTATAACCCAGAATTATTAATCAGTCTAAATACAGATGTAAATAATAGTGTTTAATTAAATGGAAAAGAGTATTACAGCACTTTATATATATAGTACAGCATTACTTTTTTTCTTGTTGGAAACATTACAGGTACTGTAAATTATTTTTAACATTATGTTTTTCTACTCATTTAGATCATTCAGACAAATACATTTGTACTCACTTTTAAATTCTATATAGATGTTTGGGATAGTTATATGGCATGAATAATTCATCTATTTACTAAAGAAAAATAAATTAGGTTATTATTTAAGATGGAATAGATAAAGAAATAGTGTAAGTTTTTTTTTTTAATGTAGCATGTTTAACATGTTTTTAAATGTTTTGCATTAATTCAATAATATAACTTTTGCCGAAATTTAACATAATAGGAATTGATACAGTGCAAAAGTATTCTCCACCATAAACCCTACTTCTCAGACCGAATCAGCATTCACCAGTTCCGCCATTTTCCAACTTATGTTCCCAGCTCCAGGAAGAGCGACGATTTCATAAACGTTATGTACAGAGAGAGAGAAACGTCCTGATGAATTAAACATAAAGAATCGCAGAAGTAAATTGGATATTTTATGGCCTCCATGAACGCTTTAGCATATTTATGCACTTTCTGAAACGCGCGTGGAATCAATATTTGGATTAATCATAAAAAAGTGCACATTTTGAGTACAATCAGTTCAGGCACAGATGCAGCAGTCACTTTCCGATTGCAAAAATCTTTTAGTTAAAGTTTGAGGAAAGACAATAGTGAAGTGCTGGTTCAGTTTTGTTTTTGGTAGAAGATGCATTTGAGTTTATGTTTCAGGGAATCAAGGCAGAGATTAGTCAAGAGTGGATGGCGAATTTAAAAAAACATTTAATTCATGGTGCCTGAAAATGGTTTTACATCAATATTTCAATTTGCTTAGTGATTGAAATATCTACCTTATATTTTATTAATTTATAAAATAAAACATAATAGTAATAATAAATACAGTTTTTCAGCTTCATGTTTCATTTATGATCCTCATAATACTATTGATCACATTGAATCGATTATTTGGCAAAAGTAGCCTAACAATCCAGAGCCTCCCAAGTTGTCATCTATGAGTTATGCGGGTGCATTGCACCTATTGATTTACATGGTAATAACAATTACAGATTTTAAAAAGCATTTGTTATTGTAGAAAAAAAGACAGACGAGATAACCGATTAGCTACCGATGAGCTACTTTCCGATTGCAAAATTTGAGTTACAACATTTCTTAACGTAGAATATATTCATCATGACATATATATTTATTGATATTATTTCTTTTTCCCCGTCAAATGAATAAATAATTTTCCAGATAGGAAACATAAAAATATTAAATTTTATTTAATAAGTGGGAGTCAATTTTTATAAAATATATCAATTACTTATTAATCATTTAACAAAAAGTCACATAAAAATTTTTTTCCTTGAGAAGAAGTTCTCTCCAAATTTAAAATTTTATCAGAAAATTTGGGAAAAACACAACTATTCATTAAATTATTTCATTTTATAAAATATGTTATAATTTACATAACATCATATACTAATTCTAACTAAGTAATAAAGCAGATATGCATTTTATTTGTTCTTATTAATTTAATACAATCATTTTTAAGATGCTTTATTTTTTTCTTACAGCATAAATTTTTATTGAAATATATTTCAGCTGACAACTAAATATTTCCATTTGATATAGATGTACAGAAAATATTTCCATAACTAACAATTTAAAAAATAAATAAAATGTTTACCAGTCATCATCAAATCTCGTAAATGGGTACAAAAAGGTTTTTCCCATTACCAGATGCCACAAAAAAATATATAAAATTACTATCGTCTGCTGGAAAACGATAATGATACGAAATATCTGCAAATGCGGTTTTATCAATTTTTACATAACTACAAAAATTGCAGCGTTGTCTTTTGTGCCTGTGAATCTTTCGATGATTCTGACAAAGAATTCGAGACACTTTTTGGGAAAGGCATGCTTTGTTTTGGTATTTCTGGAAATTGCCTGAACTGAATTGTCAAAAGTATTGGAAAATAAATCCTTTACGTGTCCGACCAAAAGAATATTTTCGATTGAAAGATATTTTGGAAAATCTTCCCAGACAGCGCAATTTCGAACAAACTTTTGGTTATTTAATGCATCGCCAGAAAATATCAATAAAAATTTTGTAAAAGTGCTTTTCGATAATATTTCTTTTATTTTTGTGGATTATTTTTGATGCTATTTGAAATGTGTTTATAATGTAACTGCATACACGTAGGATTTTTAAATTTCTGATTATATGTAGTGAATGTAGTGACAATAATTTTGAATCAAAACGATTTTTATCAATTTTCTATTATTGAAAAATAAGGTAAGGAATTATATATCGAGTGATTTTTGTATTCGACGGAATATTTCAAAAGAAAAATAGTTCTTCAACATGTCTTAAGATTTTTACTGATCACTTATTTTGTTGTTTAATTGTATATTCTTAAGAAATTAAATTAAATTTTCATTGTGTATTCTTTAAGAAGTCACAACTGTGTATTCTTCTTCTTCATCATCGACGCGCTAGTACTATTACCTTTGATACCACGGGCTTCAGGTTCGAATCATGGCGATGTCATGGATTTGTGTGAGTGGTGCGTAATCCCACGTTAAAGTCCCTCTAAGCCCAAAGTGGTCACAAAATGACCGGCGAACAATAAACCGGACATAAATATAAGTAAATAACTATCTTGTTGATATCTGGATGCGCTCTGGCACTGGTTCGATGTCACTGGTTTCGAGTTCGTATCCAAGCGGTGCTATTAATGTTTTAGTTGTTAGAAGTCCACTTTAAGCTGGACGTCCCAGGAGCATTGAGCGTGTTGCTGACAATTCTACTGTGTTAAAGAAATATCTCCTGTTCCCTATCTGTCAGTAGGTAGACAGCCATGATTCAAAATGGACTTTACTGCTATGAAGTTAGTTAGTTAGATATCAGAATCCGTCATTTCTCTCAATACACAGATCAGTAAGTATTCTTTAATAAATAAATATATTGCTATACTCCCACCAGGAGACATTACACTCAGTATAGTAGAAGAGAAAGAATTGAGTGCTAGAATTTACTTATTTTAAGAAAAGAACCCCATGATACCTAAAAGTCTCGGAACATTACTTTTAAAAAGGGGTCGTCCGTCTACCACCTCACCCCTTCGATTTTTTTTTCATTTCCAATCAAAAGTCCCCTCGCGGAACTGGAAGTGGACGTGTTACTTTTATAACAAATGGTGTCCGCCTTGTATTGGTGGAATGTATTTACCGAATGCAGCGTCCCGAAATGAAAATTTCCGTATCTGGGGCGCAACTCTCAGCCCCGGTTCGGAAATCGGATTTGAAATGCAGTTGGGGAATCTGCCTCTTTTTTTTTTTCTTTTCTTTCTTCTTTGTCGGTTTTGTTTATTGATGGATGGACGTGCATTAGTTACGTGTTGAAGGTTCATTTATTTCCGAAGATAAGTTGTCCCCCTTCGATCGTTCTTAATGATGTGTCTTTCTTTATAATGGTGGATGTTAAAAGGCTCTTTTAGAATTATAACGATGAAAAAGATACATTTTTAACGATCTTGTCTCACAAAAAGAAGAACGAAAGTTATTAACTCTACATCAGCATCTTAAAATTATAAAAAAATTGTATTATTATTATTGAAAAATAACTTATAATTTAATAACTTCCTGATAGGAAAAAATATTGAAATCCTATAGGGAAAAAGCTTAAAAGTTAAAAAATATATATAAAAAATATAAAATAGATATTTTAAATGGTAAAATAAATAATTTTACAAAATTCTTTCTTATCTATATCTTGTAAGGAGTAACGTTTAATATCGAGGAAGAACTTCCTGACAAAAATGGATTTAAATTAAATTTAACGAAACTGAAGCAAATTATTGGACTATCACATCTATTATTCTGAGTAGTTTCATAAATATCATATACCGATGATGAGATATACTTATGATATATCTTTCTTGTAATGGTGTATGTTAAAGGCTCTTTTAGAATTAAAATGATGGAATAGGCACATTTTTTAACAATCTTGTATCACAAAATGAAGAATGAAAGATATTAACTTGAGACGGTTCATTTCTTAAAAATTAACAGAAATTGGGTTTAAGGCTATTATAGAAAAATAACTTATAATTTAATACGTTCGTAATGAACTACAGGGAGGAAGCTTAAACATTCATACAATTTGTTTACAAACTTGTAACTTTTATATGGCGAATTTCACAGTTTTTTTTAAACCAAATCTACTAATAAGGAATAAAGCATGATTAATTGAAAGCTTGACCTTTGAAAATATTCCACTTAAAAATGTATTAAAATTAAAATTTCACGAACAGAAGCAGATTATTATGTGATCACATCTATCATTCCGTATATTTTCTCAACTATTAGGTGGAGGTAAAGTTAGTGAAAATGCTTCAACGCCCTAAAAGATTTTTATACAAGCTGGAAAATCATGTGGTCCATTTTATAAAGATCTTTTACCTATATCTATTTAAAAGGAGTTCAGAATGGTAGTGGTATTCAGTTTTTATTGATTTAAACTGACAATTGAAAAACCAGTAGTTAATCTTATTTTTCGAACTTCAAAGAGAACGTTCTGTACTATATATATATATATAGTACTGTATCATTTTTTTTTTTTCGTTGTAAACATTAAAGGTACTGTAAATTATTTTTACCTTTATGTTTTTCTACTCATTTAGATCCTACATTTGTAATGACTTTTAAATTCTATATAGATTTTTGGCATAGTTATATAGCATGAATAATCCATCTATTTCAGAAAGAAAATTAAATTAAGGTTTTTATTTTAGATGACATAGATAAACCTATTGAAAGCAAAATAAGCTATTTTTTTTTAATGTAATATGATTTAAAACATTTTCCAATCATTCAATAATTACAAAATAAATGTTAAATTTTGCCTAAATTTACTATAGTAGAAAATGATACAGTGTTACATAAACTATTCTCTATCATAAACCTTCATTTCTTAGTCTGAATCAGCATTCACCAGTTCCGCCATTTTCCATCTTATGTTCCCCATCTCCAGGAAGAGCGACGATTTCATAAACATTATGTACAGAGAGAGAGAAACGTCCTGATGAATTAAACATAAAGAATCGCAGAAGTAAATTGAGATATTTTATGGCTCTCCATGAAAACGCATTAGCATATTTATGCACTTTCTGGAAACGCGCGTGGAATTTCAGGGCACAGCTGCCCTGAATCTTGGAAGGTTGGTCTATTGAGATTTTAAATGGTGCCCCGTTGCTTCTGAATGTAATGGCGTCCCTCATAAAAGTGCACATTTTGAGTGTAATCAGTTCAAGCACAAAATGCAGCAGACACTTTCCGATTGCCAAATCTTTGAGTTAAAGTTTGGGGAAAGACAATAGTGAAGTGCTGCTTCAGTTTTTGTTTTGGTAAAGATGCATTTGAGTTTATGTTTCCAGGGAATAAAGGCAAAGATTAATCAAGAGTGGATGGCGATTTTTCTTTTCAATTATTATTCATGGTATCGGGAAATTGTTTTGCATAGGTATTTCAATTTGATTAAAGTAGTAAAGAGTATTTTAATTTGATTTAAGTGGTAAAGTATTTCAATTCTGTTTTAATTTTATGATAATCACAATAATATTGATCACTTTGAATCGATTAGTTGTCGAAAGTAGCAATCCGAGCAAGTTGCCATCTATTTGTTCTCTATTTCTTCAAATTTTGTACTAGTGCAACTATTTCTTTTGATGCTATGCTGCAACTTTTGCACCTATTGATTTGCATGTTAGGAGCAATTACAGATATGATTTTCAAAAGCATTTGTAATGTACAACCAAATCTCTGAACCAAAATGTCGAGCTAACAGATTAGAACAGGAATGAGCTACTTTCCATTTTACATAATTGTAAGTTAAATCTGAGGAAAGACAATAACGAAGTGCTGCTTCAGTCTTGCTTTTGGTAGAAGATACGTATGAGTTTTATATTTCTTTGGGGATTTGTACCAAAGATTAATCAAGAGTGGATATCGATTTTTCTTTTAAATTATAGGATTCATGGTCTCTGAAATGGTTTTACTAACCATACGTATTTCAAAATCTTGAGTTTAAAGTAGTAAAAATATTTCAGTTTTGTTTTATTTATTTAGGTTTCTATTAACAATAATATATTTTATATATATCAGAAAATAATATATTGCTTCATATTTGTTTAAATATTAAAATATTTCAATTTGCTTATAAGGATCTTCACAATAATATAATATATATATGCACAATAATATATATATATATAGAGAGAGAGAGAGAGAGATGATGATGAAAATGGCGACTGTATAACCCAGAATTATTAATCAGTGTAAATAATAGTGTTTAATAAAATGGAAAAAGAGTATTACAGCACTTTATATATATATAGTACTGCATTACTTTTTTTCTTGTTGGAAACATTACAGGTACTGTAAATTATTTTTAACATTATGTTTTTCTACTCATTTAGATCATTCAGACAAACACATTTGCACTCACTTTTAAATTCTATATAGGATGGGATAGTTATATGGTATAAATAATTCATCTATTTACTAATGAAAAATAAATTATATTACACTATTTAAGATGGAACGATAAAGAAATTTAAGGGAAATCTTGGAAGGTTTTTTTAATGTAACATGTTTTAACATGTTTTTAAATGCACATTTTTGCATTAATTCAACAATGCATATAACACTTTGCCGAAATTTAACATAATAGGAATTGAGTTAAAGTGTTACATAAAATTCTCTACCATAAACCTTCCTCTCTCAGTTTGAATCAGCATTCACCAGTTGCCATTTTCCATCTTATGTTCCAGCTCCAGGAAAAGGCAAACGATCATAAACAAGAGTGGATAGCGAGATTTTTCTTTTAAATTATTATTAATGGTATCGAAAATGGTTAAATTACAGAGTATTTTATGTTCCTCTTCATGAAAACATATTTCAATTTGTTGCACTTACTGGAAACGCGCGTGGGCCAATCTGAATAGACCAGGGCAAACGTAGCCCGAATCTTGGAAGGCCATCTTTGCATTTGTTATTGGAGATTTTCAAAATTTGCCCAAAAGGTGCTTACAGGTCAAAAGTACTTTGCACCTATTTATTTACATGTTAGTAAAAAGTACTATTTCGATTTATTGTAGAAACAAGTTCTTGAACCAAAAAGTCAGCAGCCACTTATGAGCGATTCCGATTGCAAAATCTGTGAATTAAAGTTTGAGGAATGACAATTGTGAAGTGCTGCTTCAGTTTTATTTTTGGTAGAAGATGCATTTGAGTTTATGTATCCAGGGAATAAAGGCAGACATTAATCAAGAGTGGATGGCAAGTTTGTAAATGGCTCTGAAAATGGTTTTTACATCAATAGTTCAATTTGCTTAAAGTTTGAAATATCTACCTTGCATTTTATTAACTTTCATAAAACAAAACAAAAATAATAATAAATACAGTTTTTTTTCAGCTTCAAGTTTTATTTATGATCCTCACAATATTATTGATCACATTGAATCGATTAGTCGGCAAACGTAGCCTAGCAATCCAGAGCTTCTCAAGCTGTCATCTATGTATTTGTAACTATTTTCTTCAAATTTTGTACTAGTAAAACGGTACTTTGATACTGGTCAAAAAGTACTTTTGCACCTATTTATTTACATGTTAGACAAATGAACTAAATAACTATTTTTAAAAGCATTTGTTATTGTAGAAACAATATCTCTTGAACCAAAATTTCGACAAACGTAACTGATTAGATACAGATGAGAGATGAACTACTTTCCGATTTTGAAATCTTGAATTAAAGTTTCAGGAAAGGCAATAGAGAAGTACGAGCTTCAGTTTTGTTTTTGTTTTGTGAAGATGCGTTTGAGTTTATATTTTCAGGGAATCAAGGCAAAGATTAATCAAGCGTGGATAGAGAATTTTTCTTTTAAATTATTATTCATGGTAACAGAAAATGGTTTCACTGAATACCTATTTCAATTTGTTTAAGGTATTAAAATATTTCAGTTTTTTACTTATTTAGGATCTTCACAATAATATATAAAAATTAGGTTATATATTTATATATATATATATATATATAGAGAGAGAGAGAGAGATGATGATGATGATGATGGAAATGGCGACTGTATAACCCAGAATTATTAATCAGTCTAAATACAGATGTAAATAATAGTGTTTAATTAAATGGAAAAAAGAGTATTACAGCACTTTATATATATAGTACAGCATTACTTTTTTTCTTGTTGGAAACATTACAGGTACTGTAAATTATTTTTAACTTTATGTTTTTCTACTCATTTAGATCATTCAGACAAATACATTTGTACTCACTTTTAAATTCTATATATAGATGTTTGGGATAGCTATATGGCATAAATAATTCATCTATTTACTAAAGAAAAATAAATTAGGTTTTATTTAAGATGGAATAGATAAAGAAATAGTAAGGAAAGTTTTTTTTTTTTTTTTTAAATGACATGTTTTAAAAAGTTTTGCATTAATTCAATAATGTAGCTTTTGCTTGAAATTTAACATAATAGGAATTGATACAGCGTTACATAAACTATCCTCCATCATAAACCTTCCTCTCTCAGACCGAATCAGCATTCACCAGTTCCGCCATTTTCCATCTTATGTTCCCCAGCTCCAGGAAGAGCGACGATTTCATAAACATTATGTACAGAGAGAGAGAAACGTCCTGATGAATTAAACATAAAGAATCGCAGAAGTAAAATTGAGATATTTTATGGCCTCCATGAAAACACATTAGCATATTTATGCACTTTCTGGAAACGCGTGGAATTTCCAGGGCACACGCTGTCCGAATCTTGGAAGGTTGGTCTATTGAGATTTTAAATGGTGCCCCATTGCCACTTCTGGATGTAATGGCTTTTCCCTCATAAAAGAGCACATTTTGAGTGTAATCAGTTCGGTCACAATGCAGCAGCCACTTTCCGATTGCAAAATCTTTGAGTTAAAGTTTGAGGAAAGACAATAGTGGAGTGCTGCTTCAGTTTTGTTTTTGGCAGAAGATGCATTTGAGTTTGTGTTTTTTATGTTTTCAGGAATAAAGGCAAAGATTAATCAACAGTGGATAGCGATTTTTCTTTTCAATTATTATTCATGGTATCGGAAAATTGTTTTACATAGGTATTTCAATTTGATTAAAGTAGTAAAGAGTATTTTAATTTGCTTTAAGTGGTAAAGTATTTCAATTTGCTTAATTTCTCATGATAATCACAATAATATTGACCACTTTGAATCGATTAGTTGCCGAAAGTAGTCTAGCAAGTTGCCATCTATTTGTTTCTCCTCTGCAGCTATTTCTTCAGATGCTATGCTGCAACATTGCACCTATTGATTTGCATGTAAGGAGCAATTATAGATATGATTTTCAAAAGCATTTGTAATGTACAACCAAGCAACCGCCAACTACCAACATGAATGAGCTACTTTCCAATTACATAATTTTAAGTTAAATCTGAGGAAAGACAATAGCGAAGTGCTGCTTCAGTCTTTTTTTGGTAGAAGATACGTTTGAGTTTTATATTTCCAGGGGATCAAGGCAAAGATTAATCAAGAGTGGATATCGATTTTTTTCTTTTAAATTACTATTCATGGTATCGGAAAATGGTTTTACTATGTACGTATTTCAATTTGCTTAAAGTAGAGAAATATTTCAGTTTGTTTATTTACTTAGGATCTTCACAATAATATATATATATATATATATATATATATATATATATATATATATATACATACATACATATAATACATAATATATATATATAATATATATATATATATACAGAGAGAGAGAGAGATGATGGAAATGACGACTGTGTAACCCAGAATTATTAATCAGTGTAAATACAGATGTAAATAATAGTGTTTATTTAAATGGAAAAAAAAAAAGAGTATTACAGCACTGTATATATATATATAGTATTGTATTACTTTTTTTCTCGTTGGAAACACTACACGTACTGTAAATTATTTTTAACTTTATGTTTTTCTTCTCATTTAGATCGTTCAGACAAATACATTTGTACTCACTTTTAAATTCTATATAGATGTTTGGGATAGTTATATGGCATGAATAATTCATCTATTTACTAATGAAAAATAAATTAGGTTATTAATTAAGATGGAATAGATAAAACAAATAGTAAGGAAAGTAAGTTTTTTTTTTAATGTAACATGTTTTAACATGTTTTTAAATGTTTTGCATTAATTCAATAATATAACTTTTGCCGAAATTTAACATAATAGGAATTGATACAGTGTTACATAAACTATTCTCTACCATAAACCTCCCTTTCTCAAACCGAATCAGCATTCACCAGTTCCGCCAGCTCCATGAAGAGCGACGATTTCATAAACATTATGTACAGAGAGAGAGAAACGTCCTGATGAATTAAACATAAAGAATCGCAGAAGTAAATTGAGATATTTTATGGCCTCCATGAAAACGCATTAGCATATTTATGCACTTTCTGGAAACGCGCGTGGAATTTCCACATGCTGCCCTGAATCTTGGAAGGTTGGTCTATTGAGATTTTAAATGGTGCCCCGTTGTTTCGGAATGTAATGGCTTCTTCCCTCATAAAAAGTGCACATTTTGAGTGTAATCAGTTCGGGCACAATGCAGCAGCCACTTTCCGATTGCAAAATCTTGAGTTAAAGTTTGAGGAAAGACAATAGTGAAGTGCTGCTTCAGTTTTGTTTTTGGTGAAGATACATTTGAGTTTTATGTTTCCAGGAAATAAAGGCAGACATTAATCAGAGCGGATGGCGAATTTTGAAAAAAAAATGTTTTACATAAATATTTCAATTTGCTTAAAGTAAGTGATTGAAATATCTACCTTGCGTTTTATTGACTTATAAAGCAAAACATAATTGTAATAATAAATACAGATTTTTAAGCTTCAAGTTTTATTTATGATCCTCATAATATTATTGATCACATTGAATCGATTAGTCGCAAATGTAGCCTACCAATCCAAGGCTTCTCAAGTTGTCATATATGTATTTGTTCTCTATAACTATTTCATCAAATTTTGTACTGGTAAAACGGTACTTTGATACTGGTCAAAAAGTACTTTGCACCTATTTATTTACATGTTAGTAGCAATTATAAATACTATTTTTTAAAAGCATTTGTTATTGTAGAAACAATACCTCTTGAACCAAAATGTCGAGCTAACCGATTAGATACAGATGAGAGATGAACTACTTTCCGATTTTGAAATCTTGAATAAAAGTTTGAGGGGAGACAATAGTGAAGTGCTGCTACAGTTTTGTTTTTGGTGAAGATGCATTCATCTATGAGTTTGTACTCTGTAAATAATTCTTAAAATGTTATGCAGGTATTTTGTACCTATTGATTTATATGTTAGTAGCAATTATAGATACGATATTCAAAAGCATTTGTAAATATAGGACCAAGATCTCTTGAACCAAAAGACAGATTAACTAACCAAGTATTTAGTTTCCAATTACAAAATCTTGAGTTAAAGTTTCAGGAAAGACAATAGTGAAGTGCTGCTTCAGTTTTGTTATTGGTGAAGATGCATTTGAGTTTAATTTCCGGGAATCAAGGCAAAGATTAATCAAGCGTGGATAGAGAATTTTTCTTTTAAATTATTATTCATGGTAACGGAAAATGGTTTTGCTACATACGTTTTTCAATTTGCTTAAAGTATTAAAATATTTCAGTTTGTTTGCTTATTTAGGATCTTCACAATAATATATAAAAATTAGGTTATATATATATGTATATATATAGAGAGAGAGAGAGAGAGAGAGAGAGAGATGATGATGATGATGATGGAAATGGCGACTGTATAACCCAGAATTATTAATCAGTGTAAATACAGATGTAAATAATAGTGTTTAATTAAATGGAAAAGAGTATTACAGCCCAATATATACATATAGTACTGTCTTACTTTTTTCCCCTTGGAAACATTACAGGTACTGTAAATTATTTTTAACATTATATTTTTCTACTCATTTAGATCATTCAGACAAATACATTTGTACTCACTTTTAAATTCTATATAGATGTTTGGGATAGCTATATGGCATGAATAATTCATCTATTTACTAAAGAAAAATAAATTAGGTTATTATTTAAGATGGAATAGATAAAGAAATAGTAAAGAAAGTAAGTTTTTTTTTTTTTTTAAATGACATGTTTTAAAAGTTTTGCATTAATTCAATAATATAGCTTTTGCCTATACTTAGGATAACAGGAATTGATACAGTGTTACATAAACTATTCTCCACCATAAACCCTCCTCTCTCAGACCGAATCAGCATTCACCAGTTCCGCCATTTTCCATCTTATGTTCCCAGCTCCAGGAAGAGCGACGATTTCATAAACATTATGTACAGAGAGAGAGAAACGTCCTGATGAATTAAACATAAAGAATCGCAGAAGTAAATTGAGATATTTTATGGCCCCCATGAAAACGCATTAGCATATTTATGCACTTTCTGGAAACGCGCGTGGAATTTCACACGCTGCCCGAATCTTGAAAGGTTTGGTCTATTGAGATTTTAAATTGTGCCCAGTTGCTTCTGAATGTAATGGCTTCTTCCTCATAAAAAGTGCACATTTTGAGTATAATCAGTTCAGGCACAATCCAGCAGCCACTTTCCGATTGCAAAATCTGTGAGTTAAAGTTTGAGGAATGACAATTGTGAAGTGCTGCTTCAGTTTTGTTTTTGGTAGAAGATGCATTTGAGTTCATGTTTCCAGGGAATAAAGTCAGACATTAATCAAGAGTGGATGGCGAATTTAAAAAAAATCGTTTTTACATAAATATTTCAATTTGCTTAAAGTAAGTGATTGAAATATCTACCTTACATTTATTAACTTATAAAGCAAAACATAATAGTAATAATAAATACAGTTTTTCAAATTCAAGTTTCAATCACAATACTATTGATCACATTGAGTAGATTAATTGGCAAAAGTAACCTAGCAATCCAGAACCTCTCAAGTTGTCATCTATGAGTTATGCGGGTGCATTGCACCTATTGATTGACATGGTAATAACAATTACAGATTTTCAAAAGCATTTGTTATTGTAGAAGCAAAAGACATAAGCTAACCGATTAGCTACCGATGAGCTACATGATTGCAAAATCTTGAGTTAAACACTACACTACACCATTCCTTAACTCGTTATTAAGAATATATATTCATCATGACATATTTTTATTGCATATTATTTCTTTTCCCCTTCAAATGAATAAAGTTTAATTTTCCAGATAGGAAGCATAAAAATATTAAATTTTATTTAATAAGTGATGAGTCAATTTTTATAAAATATATCAATTACTTTTAATCATTTAACAAAAAGTTACATAAAAAACTTTCCTTCACAGGAAGTTCTCTCAAATTTAAAATTTTATCAGAAAATTTGGGAAAAACACAACTATTCATTAAATTATTTCATTTTATAAAATGTGTTATAATTTACATAACATCATATACTACTTTCTAACTATGTAATAACAGCAGATATGCATTTTGTTTGTTCTTATTAATTTAATACAATCATTTTTATGATGCTTAATTTTTTTTTCTTACAGCAGAAATTTTTATTGAAATATTTCAGCTGCCAACTAAATATTTCCATTTGATATAGATGTACAGAAAATATTTCCGTAACTAACGATTTAAAAAAATAAATAAAATATTTACCCAGTCATCATCAAATCTTGTAAATGGGTACAAAAAGGTTTTCCCATTACCAGATGCCACAACAAAAAATATAAAATTACTATCGTCTGCTGGAAAACGATAATGATACGAAATATCTGCACGTGCGGTTTTATCAATTTTTACATAACTACAAAAATTGCAGCGTTGTCTTTTGTGCATGTGAATCTTTCGATGATTCTGACAAAGAATTCGAGACACTTTTTTGAGAAAGGCATGCTTTGTTTTGGCATTTCTGAGAATTGCCCGAACTGAATTGTCAAAAGTATTGGAAAAATAAATCCTTTACGTGTCCGACCAAAAAAGAATATTTTTCGATTGAAAGATATTTTGGAAAATCTTTCCAGACAGCACAATTTCGAACAAACTTTTGGTTATTTAATGCATCGCCAGAAAATATCAATAAAAATTTTGTAAAGGTGCTTTTCAATAATATTTCTTTTATTTGTTGCGGATTATTTTTGATGCTATTTTAAATGTTTTTATAATGCAACTGCATACACGTAGGATTTTAAATTTCTGAATATAAGGGAATATGTAGTGAATTGTAGTGAAAATATTGCATCAAAACGGTTTTTTTTCTATTTTTTATTATTGGAAATAAGGTAAGGAATTATATATCAAGTGATTTTGTATTCGACGGAATATTTCAAAAGAAAAATAGTTCTTCAACATGTCTTAAGATTTTTACTGATTACTTATTTTGTTATTTATTTTTGTGTATTCGTAAGAAATTAAATTAAATTTTAGTTGTGTATTCTTCTTCTTCATCTAGCGTGGCCTGGTTACCAAGTGGCTAGTGCTCTGGCCTTTGGTTTCCCAGACTTTAGGTTCGAATCCTGGCGGTGGCATGGATGTTGGTGTGTAGTTCGGAATCCACGTTAAACTGTAGGTCCAGGTCTGTTTAGCCTAAATTGTGCGCAAGATGACCGTAGAGCGACAAACCAAACCCATCTTCTTCATCTACGCGCTAGCTCTCTGATCTTTGGTATCACGGGCTTCAGGTATGAATCCTGCAGGTGGCATGGTTGTTTGTGAGTGTTTCTTAATCCACGTTAAACTGCAGGTCCCGATCTAAATAGTCCAAAGTGTGCACAAAATGACAGTCGAACGATAAACCAAAAACTATAAGTAAATAACTATTTTGCTGATATCTGGTGCTCGATGCCACTGGTTTCGAGTTCATATCACAGCGGTGGTTTTAGTCGTCAAAAATCCACTTTAATACCTCCACTCCATGTACTATTAGTCCCAGAATAATAGTACATGGAGCGTTGAGCGTGGGGTTGACAACTCTACCGTGTTAAAGAAATATCTCCTGTTCCACAATCTGCCAGTAGGCAGACAGCCATGACCCAAAATGGATTTTAATGCCAGAGAGTTAGTTAGTTAGATATCTGGATACCTCATTTCTTTTTCTCAATGCACAGATCGGTAAATATTCTTTAATAAATAAATATATTGCTATACACCCAGTAGGTTTGGTTTGGTTAGTCGCTCTACGGTCATCTTATGCACAGTTTAGGCTAAACAGACCGGGACCTACAGTTTAACGTGGATTACGAACCACCCACAAACTTCCATGCCACCGTCAGGATTTGAACCTGAAGCCTTCTGTACCAAAGGCCAGAACGCTAGCCGGTTGGCCATCAGGCCGCTACTCCCACTAGGAGACATTACACTCAGTAGTAAAGAGAAGGAATTGAGTGCCAGAATCTACTTCTTTTAAAGAAAAGGAATAATGGATATATCAGTGATAAATCTGTATATTTGAAAAAATAATTTTTTTTTATCAAACATTTTTTTAATATACAAAACAATAATCTATCATATAATTGTACTATTCAATATTTTTTTTTTATGAGTAGATTTTGTTATTCACTATTGGATAATGATAATAATTACAATTATAGTGTGCATGTTCGGCAACTAGATTGTAATTGCGTGTGGTTGGGTTTAAATGCTTGAGGCACAAGTTTGAGAACCCGCAGTTTTATTTACACACGCACAAGTACCCCACACATACAATAAAGAGACATACAATATTTAACAGAGAGATAGTTATAAATTCATGAAAGGACTCCAGTTTTAAGCCTAAAACCCGGAAATTGACTATGCGCAGGGTGCGAGAAATATACTTTTTCTCTAGACAAATACTTTTTCTCTACACGTCCTCTATTCGCCACAGAGGACGCTCTTGCCAGTGTGTTGGAGAAAGCATGATTGCATAATACTATTAATTTGTGATAATTGAATTTTAATAGTTGAATATAATTTTATTATTTTAAAATATGCTTCATTATTATTTTACTAATTATAAAAAACAATTATTCGAATAAATATTTTAAATATAAATTTATGATTGTATTTATATTTTTTGTGTTTCTTCTTAAGATACTCATGATAAACATTCATTATTCATAACTGTATAAATTATACATAAGAGAGTCTATTTTCACGGAAAACACCAATTTCACTAAATTAGTTCATTTTTCCCGAAGATAAATGTGCTCAGTAATAATAATTTCGAAATATAATATATTCTTCACATTTTCAACGCAATTTTCGATATTATTTATGTATTGATATTTTAACTCCCTGATTAGCCTCAGTACCTGTTAAAATAGTGCAATGTTCATTTTTTAAAGATAAATCTGAAATTTCTTTGGACAAAATGTTGGAATCTCATAAAACAACAACAATACAAAGTACTTTACTAAACGCATTGGTTATTTCGAAACAATTTTTTTTTAAATGCTGACTGTATATGAGATTTTGATTTATTATTTCGAAACACGGCTGCATCATTTAAATTTAACGCAAACCAAAACTTTTCCTCCCTTAACCTGAAGTCAATTCATCATATTTTATCAAGCAATTTAGGACCGCCTTATGATTTGTAACCTTCTTATGATGTTATTGAGTCGCCTTATGATTTCTTACATCCCAACAACTATTACTGAAACTTCACGTCTTGGAATAAATCGCATGCATCATGTTCTTTTTAACATTTTTTGTTCTATCCTTGAAACCCGCGCTTAGCTTTTTGACGTAGAAATATCCAACAAACAATTTTTGACGGAACATCAATTTCTTGAGTTTTGCTAGTATATATATTTCATTTATTATTATTTTATTTTGATGTTCTTTCACGAAACGAAACCATGTCCACGAGAAACGGAAGCGTTATAAAATATTCAAGTGCGTACCTTGCTGTTTGTTCAAATAAATGCATCGTTCTACAAGAGACAATTTTTAAATAAATGTCTGTGACGTTTTTTTTTTTTTCCTTTTGCTGTTTTTTGCTGTTTATTTCGCGGAGTTGTTACTTAAAAGGCTTTAAACCTGAAAGAAACAGGATAGGATAAATGTTGCTGTATTCAAGAGCTAGATTAAAAATATATATATCAGTGTTTTATAAAAAAAAATATATATTTTGTACAACTTCTTTCTGCTAAACTTTAAGTGCACTACAATTTTACTGCGTGTTTAGCATTTCTAGGCATTGTCCTAAGACTCAGTAATACTTTTTTTTAAAGGAATCAATTTGTTTTCAAAATTCCATAAATAATTTAATGCATATAACATATGTTTATTTAATGAAAGACCTTGAATTCTAAATTCCCATTAAAAAGTATTATTTGTTTTATGATATGGTAATGTGTAGGTTGGCCAACCAGATAAGTAGTTGTGGTTGTGTTAAAATACTTCAGGCACAGGTTGGAGAAATCACAACTGTATTTACACATGCGCAAACACCACACAAATTTCAATAAAAAAGTACAATAATTTACCCATTTAAAGACATATAATTATAGATTCGAAGAAAGATTTCACTTTTAAGCCGAAGACTCGATAATCATGTATGCGCAAGATGCGCAAAATATAGTTCATTTCTGGGTGTCAGTCTGTAGTCAAAGAATGCCCCGATATGACCTTATATTTCCTCTCGATACGAAAAAAAATATGACTAAAAATATTTATGTATATGATTAAAAAAAAATAAAATTCATGTTTCTCAATTAATGTGCAGATTGCGCTGTACTTCTTCTAGCGTGAGAGTCTCGAGGCCGAATGATCATTTCCCATGTGCGTCATAGGAGGCGCCCTTTCCAATATATAGGAGGAAGCATAATTATACAATACTATTGTTTCGTGATAATTGAATTTTGCTAATTGAATATATAATTTCATTTAAAATGGCTTAATTATTCTTCTTTATTATACTAATCATTTAAAAAAAAAAACTATTCGAATAGATATTTTTAAAATTTTTATAATTGCTTTCATATGTTTTTTTAGCATAATAAAAATGAGCATTCAATATTCAAGATTTTTCAAATAATACATATGAGAGATTGTTTTTAAAGAAAACACCAGCATCACAAAATTATTTCATTTTTCTCGAAAATAAATGTGTTCGCTAATAATATTTCAAAACTTTTATATATATATATATATATTCAACGTTTAAACGCAAATTTGAATATTGATTACTGATGAATATTTTAAGTCTCTTACCTTACTAATAGTAGAATACGTTAAAACAATATTTTTAGATCAATCAGAAATTGCTTTTCTAAAAATATCCAATCATAAAACGGCAACAACTCAAAAGAGCTTTACTAAAAGCATTTTTATTTCAAAACAATTTTTTTTTAAATGCTGACTGTATGTGAGATCTTGATTTATTATTTCGAAACACGGCTGTCTCATTTAAATTTAACGCAAACCAAAACTTTTCTCCCCTTGACCCTAAAGTCAATTCATATTTTATCAAACAATTTATGGCCGCCTTATGATTTTTTTCCTTTTTTTTTTTTACATCCCAACAACTATGACTGAAACTTCACGTCTTGGAATAAATCGCATGCATCATATTCTTCTTTTCCTTTTTTGTTCAAGCTTTGTAACCTGCGCTTAGCTCTTTTGACGTCAAAATATCCAACAAACAATTTTTGACAGGATATCAATTTTTTGAGTTTTGCTAGTATATATTTTTATTTATTATTATTATTATATTTTGGTTTTCTTTCACGAACCGGAAACCGTGTCCACGAGAAACGGAAACGTTATAAAATATTCAAGAGTGTACCTTGTTGTTTGTTCAAATAAATGCGTCGTCCTACAAGAGTCACTTTTTAAATAAATGTCACCCGACGTTTCTTCTTTTTTGCTGTCTATTTGGCGTAGTTGTTACTTAAAATGTTTCTAATCCTGAATGAAAAAGTATAGGGAAAAAGTCCTGGAAGAAAGAGGATACAAAAAAAGTTGCTAGATTCAAAAATAAAATTAAAATATATATATATCAGTCATTTAAAAAAAAAAAAAAAAAAAAAATTTTTTACAATTTCTTTCTTTATTTGCTAAACTTTTAATGCTATACAATTTTACTGCAAATTTAGTATTTTTAAGTATAATCCGAAGACTCGGGACTAATATATATCGAGGTATTTTGTACTCGACAGAATATATTAAAAAGAAAAATATTTCTTCTACTTTGTTTCTGCTTAATTTTTCTATTGTTAATTAAGAAAATATGTCTTTTTTTCTACTTCATCATTGGCGTGCGGTGTGATAGCCAATTTACTAGCGATCTGGCCTTTTGTACCACAGGCTTCAGGTTCGAATCTGGAAGGTGGTATGGACGTTTGTTAGTGATTATAATCCACGTTAAACTGTTGGTTTAATTAGCCTAAAGTGTGCACAAAATGACCGTAGAGCGACAAATCGAATCAAATCTTCATTGGCGCAACAGGGTCACTAAATCCTTGATGGGCCAAGAGAGTCTGCCTAGTGGCAAATTTGAAAACATGTTTCATTTACAGGATAGGGACGGCAGCTCTACGCCGAACAGTTATATTATATAAGGACCTACGTGTCCTGATGACCGAGTGTCTAGCACTCTGTTTCTATGTACCACAGGTTTTGTGTCCCGGAGGTGCCCTGATTGTTTGTAGTGGTTCGAAATCCCCTTTAAGCCGTAGGTCCCGGTCTCATATGAGAGTAGAACATCACAAAGCCTAATCAGATCTCTCCTCCCGCACATCATCCCAATGTGTATTAAGTCACGTGGTGCAGTATGTGATAAAAAAAAGAAGAAATTATCTCATGTTGCGAGCAAGCAATCGGTGGTCATTCCATTAAACTCCTTACATTGCTCATCTTAAATGCTTTGATGCACATCTTATAATCGAAATCGACGATCTGTCACTTTACCACGATTATTAAGAGAACATGACTTCCTAGTTTTTTCAAACTTAAAGAAACGATATTTTAAGTGGCCTGATGTTCGCTGGTTTCAGTTTCGAGTCCCAGCGGTGACATGGATATTTGTAATAGCTCGAAATCTTCTTTAAACCGTAGGTCTAAATAAAAAAAATTCCCGGTCTAATATGATCATACAGAGTTGAGGGTGTAGTGTTACTCGAATCCGTAGCATAACTCTAAGTTGCACGTGCCCCCTTACCCTTATCTTATTGGCATAAAGATTAACTGTCTCTGTATTGCCAGCTGTATTAGAACAACAACAATAGAAACGATTTTCTATGCGTCGCTCAATTATACACTCAAGTTTAGACATCGACTTAAATGGATATACACTCAAGAGTCAAAACATTATGACCACCCCTACATTTTGCAATGAACTCGCCTGGATGACGTGGAAGGCCCGTGATCAGGTTGAAGTGGTATTTAACTGGTATTAAGTGATGGTTTTAATCCATGCCAAGGCGGGTTGAAGCTGTGTTTGGCGCCAAAGGTGGGCCAACTCGTTATTGACAGGTGGTCATAATGTTTTGGCTCTTGAGTGTACATCATTACATCTATCGTAACATGAATATATGTTCTTGTTTAAATATCTAGATATTATAATAATTTTTGAAAACTTCAGGCTTTTTAATTCCTACTATTAGTTCACAATCTCCCTATATATGTTTATAAATCTTGGTCAATTTTTCAAACCTTTTTTTTAAATACTTTTTATTCCTCCACTCAAGTTCAAATACATTTTTAAACTTGTAGTGGATGGCACTTGATCTTAATACAGGTTCTTCAAATATTAATTCATTAATTAAATTTAATTAGTAAATATTAGTTTTAAATGGGAGAAAAAAATTTCTCTTATCTAAGATATTTAGCATGATATAAATTTAGGAACAAATGCTGTCAGTGGCGAAGCGTGTAGATCGCTGGAAAAATATTTGTTTTTCAGATTCCTTTTTCATTCTGGATTCTAGTCTGAGTCAAGAAGGGAACGAAATGGAAAAAAAGAAAATGTGAATAAATTAGTGAGAGAGATGGAAAGTATGTGGAGAGAGAGAGATAATTTTTTTCTAACTTAAAAAATGAATGAAAATTATTTATAAAGGAATATCTCCAGTATAGTGAATAAAAACTAGGAATTAATTTTTTTTATATTATTTGTTTCTGTTACTAGCTGAATTATTTTTACTTCCAAGAAAAAGTGGACATATTTAACAATCTCAGTGAATCTTTATCGCAGTGAATATTTACGACATGCAAAATATACATCACAGAGATATAAAGATAAAATTGTCTTTTAAACAGACTTAATTTGGCTATTTCTTGTTTTATCCTTGCAAAAGAAGACAGATGGTACACATATATCTTTGTAGACAGCAACAAAAGTATTAAATATTCTTTTAGAAAAGTAAAAAAAAATAAAAATAAAGAATCATGAAATATGCACACTAAATGTATATATGATATATTTTATGCTTTATCTAAAACTTCATACAACGATCTTTAAAACACATTATTTATGGAACTCCTTACACCATTTAGGAGCATGCATTGTTTTTTTTTTACCCTTATAAATGCGCACGATTCTATTACTTTTGGCGTGCATTCGACGCTGATAAATGACCCGACTTGCCACGCTACATTAAGTTCGCAGCTAAACATGCGTCGAGTATAAATCCCGCCAAATCTCGCCAACAGCACCTGGAGCGCCAAGTCGTTATGATTTAGCAAGCTTAGCATGATGCAAGAAAATTGGGGGCCGTATATTATCTTTTTCTGCAGTTTTTATTGCAGATTTCGATACATTTCAGATTTAGCTTGTAGGGAAGGCAACAGATTTGTTTATTCTGTTTCTTAATTTGGCGCCTTACTTAAATATAGAATTTATTTAATTGATAAGAAATCTTCAAATGCAAAATATGAGACCACTTTTATCTCATTATTGCTGGTAATGCAATTCACATGTGAATATTTTTAAAATGTTCTTGTTTACAATTGTTTTTAGTTGATGTAAAGTGTAATCTCTTTGAAATGAACGATAATAAGCCCCAGATTTCAGGTTCGATTCCTGTTGGTGTCTAGAGATATTTGTGGTGGTTCAGAATATACCTTAAACCATAGTGCCAGGTCTAATATGACTGTAGAGCGTATGATATAATTTTGTTAAATCATATGAATGAATCAAATCATGAATATGCGTTGATCATATGAATATATTAAATTGATAAGAAATCTTTGTAAAATTTTCTTGTTTTACAATTGCTTTTCTTGTTTGATATTATAAATAAATTCATTGTAAATGAAATAATTAAAGTAGATTTACAACTAAAAAACTAAAAACAAATCAATTAATTGTTTGTAGTATAAATAATAATTGTTTTATATATTAAGTACATTATTATGATTTGTAAACCAAATTTTCTATAACATTTTATTAGAAATTTCTTACTTTAAACAACGTTTAATTGTTAAATCTTACGTGAGCGTGAAATGAAAAAAAAATCATTTTGCTGTTTCTCTCTTCTACTTCATTGACGCAACAGGCCATGGTGGGCCAAGGCCGTCTGCCTACTGGCAGATTTTTGAGACAGGAGAGGTTATTTTGATATTTAAACAAATATATATATCCCTTTTTAATTATTGTATGATTGGATAGAAAATAATTTACCAATATATACTTTTAATTTCTCACATTATGTTAGAAATAACGTCTCATGTAATAAAAGACTGTTGTTTATTATTATTTCCTCTTTTCGAATATTTATTCAAATTAATTTCAAGCTATATTATTATTTTGAATACATTTATTTTTATAAATGAAATCAGTATGAAAAATCAGTAGGCATGAAAGTTTTAAGTTAAATCTCAAGGAAAAGGAAAAGTAGGAGTTAATCCTCAAAAATCACTACTCAAGGTGTTATTCCAGATATGTCCAAACTTTTAGCTTGCTTGGAGGGGGAAAGCATTGAAAGGAAAAAGCCCGAACGTCTTGAAAATAATAACTGAATAGCTGTACCACTATTCAGTTAAAACCACATTTCTTGATTCATGATATATATAATAAATTAATAGTCACTAATTTTGGATTAGTAAAGCTCGTACTTGCACTTGTGTTTAAAATGAGTGATACTAAACAAAATAATAGTTCGCAAAGCAGCTACAAAAAAGTAATTCACATATTTCTTCATATGCAGAATACAGGAAATGGTATCTTCTGTTTTGAGCGTGATTGGATAAAGGGAAATATAGAAATTGTCTACAACAAATTGTTTCTAGTAGTTGTATCATGGATATTGCAACCGACACAATGTTCACATTTTTTGTAAAAGTTGACTGGGTTTAAGATCTCCCAAGTCAAGTCCTGTCAGTAGTCTCTGAAGACGCTTATTTTCGCTTTCTTTAAAAGTATTCAGCAAACGTTCTTTTGCAGCGGTATATTTTGTTCTATTATCATCACTTATAATGTCCCACAAACTTTCAACAAATTTCGGTTCTAATTGCGAAACTAAGTAGTTGAATTTTGTATCCTCGGCTGTTATTCTACAAATTGAAAACTGTGCTTCAACTTGAAAGAACCATATTTCTGGTTTTTTGTGCCCAAAAAGGAGGTATTTTGACACTTACCCGCGCTACTTCATCTTTTTTCGCCGATTCATTAGTTTCAGTCATTTTGTAAATAATTCACTGTTTGCAAACAATTCACGGGTCACCAAGTATGTGGCGGTTTTGTAAAGGTTGCGTAGTGTTATTAAAATCCAGACGGCAAAAAAAAAAAAAAAAAAAAAAAAAACGATAATCAATTTTCACAATTACATCTTTATTCCATTTTTTCTAACGCCAACTACTTTCTGTTTTTACTCTAGCGGGAAAATTCCCTTTTTTAACAGTGAAAGTAGAAGATGTTCAATTCTTACTCCATTTTCCATCAATAGGTGTCGATACACGAGCATGTGCTTCCGATACTATCATGAACGTCATAATAAAAGTAGAAAAAGTAGAGTTTAAGTGTGGAATAGCGTATATATATATATATATATATATAGTCATCCGTAAAATGATATAATAGTAAAAAATGACTTAAATGAATGATGTTTCTAATTCCCTCGTTATCAGTTCTCCTTTGATTGAATGTTGGTTTATTGTGTTCTTTATATACACGTATATAAAGAACACAGCGCATGAACAAAACAAAATACAAGGAGTGCATTAGATACTCTACACGAGAGAAACTACTACTGGTATTCTCTGCACGTATATTGTATAGCGATTCTATAACATTCGCAATGCAAACATTCTGAGGTACCTCACATTCAAAGCCTAATATATATATATATATTGTACTATCTGACATATAGAGTCTTTTTTTGTATTTTTATGATGAACACTCATAAAGAATCGCAGTCGCATGCTCGCATTAAAAATACATTGTATTGTTAACCTTGTATCGGTTGCATTAACCAAATGATACAACTGCTGGAGACAATTGTATACATATTTGATGTAGACAATTGTATACATATTTGATGTAGACAATTGTATACATATTTGATGTAGACAATTATATACTCCCCTTTATCCAATCACTTTCAAAATCGAGTTAACCATTTCCTGTATTCTGCGAATGATTCAAGAAAAATGTGAATTACTTTTTTTGCAGCTGTTTTGAGAACTGACGTTTAACATAGTTCATTTTAAATACAGGTGTAAGTATGCACTATACAAATCTAAAATTAATTACAGTTATTTATATTTTTTTACTTTCACGATATGTTTCTCTTTCTGCTAATTTTTAACGACTTTATTTATTTAATCACTTATAAAATTAATCACTTACAAATTATTAATAATCTATTTTTATATTGATCAGAAAGTTTGACTGATATTTTATAAATAACTTTATATATTTATAAATATATATTTTTTTTCTCACGGAGCCTGATGGCTCAATGACTATAGCTCTTTCTCTAGGGGTACAGGTTTCTGGTTCGAGTTCCGGTGATCGATGTTTCTAGTGATGCGAAATAAACTTTAAGCCGTAGGTCCTATTTTAATATTGACTGTTGGGTGTAGGGCTGACAACCCTACAGCCTAAAAAGTCAATGTCACGGATCCAAGTTAAACTTCTACTTATAAATGATCCATCACAACAGAAGTTGCCCCCTTTTCCCCTTCTTCTATGTGACCACATGGGATTTTGGTCTAGATGTTTCTGTCTACCAAGTGAGGTAAGAAATAACAACATATTTTCTCACAAAAGAAGTATAGAAAATCATTTAAAATCATTTCTGAAAGAAAGCAACTTATTTTCATGAACAAGCAAAAGGTGTTTTAAATATTTTGATTCAATTTAAACAGATTCACATATACTTAAATACTACTTAATGCATATTTTAAAAATAGATAATGCTATTTTACCAAAAAAATTCTAAAAACCGTATTAAAAACCATAATTGTTTAAATAAGAAATTCCATATTATTTTAACACCAAACCAAACCCTTAGTTGTTTTTCTGTTGTATCAAAATTTAATAAGTTTAATTTATAATTAAATTAAAAGATTCTTTCAAACAGAAATTTCAAAGTAATAACAGCTTCATGAGTTTTAAAGTAAAAATAATTAAAATAGTTTAATATCATGTCTTTTTTTACATTAATTCCGCAAACTCACTTTACAAACTATAAAGCCTCAAATATTTACTTGTAGTTTCTCTTTTAGAACATATAGAAAGTATCTAACTTGTTTCCCAGAAATGTCGGCAGAAAAGCCTTCAAAAACGTCAAAAAATATTTCTTATTCCAGGCGGCGGTGAAATTCTTTCGACATAATGAGTAACTTTGCCTAAAAGTTAGTGCATAAAAATTACTTAAATGAATGATCATGTTTCTAATTTCTCGTTGTCCGTTCTCTTTTGATTTTGTGTTGATGTATTGTGTGCTTCATATGCACGTATATAAAGAACACAGAACATGAAAAAAAAAAAAAAAAATTTACAAGGAGTGAATTAGATACTCTAGCCCTTTACACGAGAAAAGCTACTACTGGTATTAATTCTATAACATTCTGCAATGCAAACATTCTGAGGTACCTCACGTTGAAAGCCTAAAAACAAATTATAAACTGTACACTACACACACACACACACACACACACACACACACACACACACACACACACACACACACACACACACACATATATATATATATATATATATATATATATATATATATATATATATATATATATATATATATATATATATATATATATATATATATATATATATATATATTATACTATCAGACGTTTAAAGTCTATTTTTTGTATTTTTATAATTAAAATTCTTTTTTTTCACCCTTTAACAATCATCAATGGGCAATATTTCCACAAATGTTTCAACTGCTTGCTTTCCTGCCCTTATTTGCCTGAACTTCATTATCCTTAATTTATGGACATGAGTGTCATTACGAAAGTTGAAAAATTCTCCTATGAATAGAATATAAATACCAAACATTTAGAAAATTACATTTTCAAGTTAGAAACCGTATGATAATGCTCCTTCATATTTACAGCTGCAAATTAGTAATAGCAACAGTAAAAATTATTGGCAAACATCGCCAAGCTTAACATCGCACATGTTAAACAACAATACCTCGAAACACACATGCCATCCAACTAATTCAAATGAGTACAGTCTATTCCGTGGTGCAACATAAGCTCATTTTTCTCTGTAAAGCAAGTAAACAAAGTGACCAGTGCCGTACAGATTAATGAAAGAACGCAGGACCTAAAAAGTGCCACTCTTAATATGGAGTGTGCTGATTGTGAAAGTCCACATTATGTGTTGATCCGTGAGATTGGGAGGTTGACAGAGACTTCCAACTGTTACTGCAAGGCTGTAATTTTCCGAATAGTATTAACATGTCTCCATGATTACAGCCTTGCAAATAAGGATAAATTGTGCTAATTTACTTTTGCAGCCAGAATTCTTTGATAGCCACCTTTGAAATACCTGATGAACAGTTTTTATATCTTTTTCCTCTCTAATTTAAAATTCCATTTTAACTAAAATTTCATTTTTTCTAATCAATCCTTTAACTGCACCCCTCTTATTTTTATTGGTTGTTGGAAACTTTCTTCCTCACATAGTCTGAACCCTCACACTCAGACCCTCCTGGAGACATCCCACTGATCCTAGGAGACTGAGCATGTCCAATTTTTACTGACAGTCCCAAATCACTGTTCTATTAAACCCTTTTTATAGTTTTCAAAAAGTCCATTGGTAATGTTATGAGCATATTACAAATGGGAACCGGAGGAAGTCCTGATCACACTGGGTAATGTACTAGCGGCAGCACAGACTGCTATGGATCCAGCGAGAGAGAATGCAGAAAATTTACCAGATGTCAAACCCATTTTCCTTATACTTTTCTGAAAGAAGAGCCCAAATGGAACACCAACAGCAGGTATGTCACTCCGTTTTCGTCAAGTGCCAGGAGCTTCTCCTGGACTCTCGCTCGTGAGCCCAGAGAAACAGTCACCACGCAACAGGGAAATCAAAGCGGGGTGATCCTTGTGGTGATAAGAGCAACATGGCTGATAACCCTGAATACATTGAAAAAGCTCCATCGATTTTTTGGCTTATAAGAAGACACTAGTTGAATCATAGAATGGTATCTTCTCCCTTGATATAATCTGAATAGGGCAACATAAGCAAACAAAAGTTAGATCAAAAGAGAACTGGAAAGTTTTTCCAATTCGAGTTCAGCAAAAAAAAAATATTTGTCTTCACAATGATTTTGTAATAAAGAGGTAAACACAAATTGAAATGCGCAGCATCAAGTTCCGGATCATCAAAAATCATCCACTCCTCAAGTATAGTAGCTTTGCCCGTCCCGAGGCGGACCGGCCCAACTGTAGAGGTCTGTGCCAGCGCCGCCGCCAACACCCCCTACATCATAGACAGACGCCGGCCCCATAATACTGTAAAATGCTGATCTGTAGAAGTGTTCTTTTCTAAAGTGGCTCCAGGCTCACAGACATTAGCGCTCCAAAAAGCTAAAAGCAGAAATTGGGGCTACAAGATATGAAGGCCTGAAAAAAAGCTAAGAAATGATTAATATAAAACGTGATACATCGGCAGTTTTTTGGCCCAAAAACTGAACCCACTTTATGCTTTTATACATCATCTCCAGCAGAAGAAATTTGCAAATATCAGTAAAAGCCTTTCAGGTATTAGATCTATAAAAATTTCTCATAAAAATATTCCTCCAAACTCTAGGTCCAATTGAGGGAATTAAAGGAAAACAATCATGGTCAAAGGAATGAAATTACAAAATTTTAAAGTGGCTCACAGTCTGCCGAAGAGAGAAGACTATAGCTTATGCACCTGCCGAATCGGAAATC
>BPLR01002178.1:0-45901 GCA_021605095.1 Caerostris extrusa
AGTGAAAGTACTTTTCATAACGTGTATACATATGTGTATATATGTATATATATAAGGGTGAGGTGAAAAGTTCTCAGTCTGACACAGAGATAGCGCTCCAATCAGCAAACATTTATGGGTGCACGTGTCATTACTTCGTATGACAATTTTCAACTTGCTCTCCCCATTAGTTTGCTTACACGAATTTTTCCATTAGACGTCTCGCGTGTATTTCGTTCAAATGGATAAACTTGAATATCGCGCTGTCATAAGATTCTTCGTTTTAGTTGGATTAACCCCTAAGGAAGTCCATCCGTAGTTCACAAAACTTCACTCCTTCCATGTCAACCGTTAAAAGTGGGCAGCTGAATTTAAACGTGGTCGCACATCCCTCGAAGGACACCAACCTCCGCAACCACAACGGAAACTATCGAAAAGTGCATGATATCGTGTTGGACGACAGGCGAGTGAAGGTGAGTGATAGACTGTGGGGATATCGGCAGAAAGGGCGTGAAACATCCTGCACGAAGAATTAGGGATGCGAAAGCTCTGCGCAAGATGGGTGCCGCATGTGCTGAATGCCGATCAAAATCAAATGCGCAAACAATTTTCACAGCAATCTTTGGGCCAATTCAATAGGGATCCGACAAATTTTGCGCTGCGATTTGTAAACTATTTGTGAGACATAGGCCCACCACTACACATCAGAAGCAAAACAGCAATCCAAGCAGTGGATAGAAGCCTATGGTTCAGCTCCAAAGAAAGCGAAGTCGATCGCATCTGACGAAAAAGTCATGATCAGCGTGTTTTGGGATGCGAAAGGGATCCTGTTAATTGATTATCTTGCAAAAGGCAAAAACAATCACAAGAGAATATTACTTCAACCTTCTTGACTAACTGGATGCCAAAATTTGCGAGAAGAGGCCTGGATTGAAGTAGAAAAATCATCATCTCTATTCTCCTGATTTGGTACCCTCCGACTTTCATTTGTTCCCAAACTTGAAGAAATTTGTTTCTGGGAAGCGCTTCGCATCCAATCAAGAAGTTGAGAGGGCTGTAGATGAATATTTTCACAACCTTGCAGACTCTCACTTTCGGGAAGGAATACTGAAGTTGGAGGAACGTTGGACCAAGCGTGTTGAAGTCAAGGGAAATTATGCAGAAAAAATAAAATCATTTTTTTAACTGAAAGTAGCAGTCTTTCATTGCCTGGCCGATAACTTTTCACCTTACCCTTTTATATATATATATATATTAAGTACTATTTTATTTGTGTATATATACATAAAAATAGCACTTTTTTTGGGGAGGAAGTATTGGGAAAACTTTACAAAGAGATGAATTTCAAAATAATAATCATATATGAAAAATCATAATAAATCCTAAATACATATATGATATATACATATATCATAATAAACTAAAAATCCTACATGATATCTTTGCTTGAAATTAAATAATTTTTACTCTTTATATAGTTCGTAGTTTGCATGAATATTTTTATGCATCAATTATAAAATTTTTGCAATGCTTGTATATTGCTGGGTTTTTTTTTTCCTTTTATATCCATCATGAACAGCCAATCGACCTGAAATTAAGGGAGGACATTGCCTTCCGAGAGGAATTTCTAGAAGTAACTCCCGAAAATTCGCACCAGGAAGCCTGACTGTCAGTGCGAGACGCTTATCGCAGCCACCATTGAATCTTGTCGTTCCCGAGGGTAGAGATGCAACAGATGTCGTCATTGGAGCGATTTAATTGGGGTAGCCTTTTCTATAGTGTCAGAAATATTTTTTTTTTAACAAATGATTAAATATTATTAATTCTGTTAGTAAATTTTTTATCTCATTAACATACTTTTTTAATTTTATACCAACATTCAAATATATTGGTTTATGTGCCAGTTTAGATAATGTTAAAGTATATTTCAACATAGTTGCAATATTAATTCTAGATACCTAAAAAACCTGGTACCACTTTTTACTTCATTCTTACAACAAAACATATATATATATATATATATATCATTAGGTTATGAAGGTGCTTAAATTTCTAAATTAAATTGCATAGATTGTAACATTTTCTTTAGTATAAAAACTTCACAAAGAGATGGAAATGCAACATCCTACGTGATATATTTATTTTCAAATAAAACAATTTCTACTTTTTAAATAATTAGTAGTTTTCATGTATATATCATTATTACAAAGTATGAATTATTTTACGTAATTCCTAAATTAGTATTAATTAGGTATTAGTATACATATCTTTGTTTATTTATTGATCTCATGCTTTCGATGCCCATCAACGTTCTTAATTCAGATTTAGAAATTATTTGAATGTGAACCGACCATTGAATTCTTCTATTTCCATACACGCACTTCTGGGAAGTCGCGCGGGGTACTTCAAAGGATGGGGAAAAGGCGTGTTGAATATTTGCCTTCGGGGGAGGCGGGGGAGCAACAACTGCAGGGGGAGTATCGGGGAAGATTATGTATTTGAAGGTTCACTTCACAGCGAAGGCTCGCTGGAGAGGGATATTTGCTACGGAGTTGTTCGGGTTTGATTAGGTACTACGGCGATTTTTGCACACTTTGGGCTAATTGGACCATGACATACAGTTTAGCGTGGACTCCGAACGAACATCATCCATGCCACAGACAGGATTTGAACCTGAAGCCTGTGGTGCCACAGGGGAATAAGACAGGAATAATGAAAAATAACTATGAAATCAATATGAGAAAAGTAATATGTTTTTGTGCATTGCATCCAAACCTATTTACTATTACACATCTTTTTTTTTTTGCCATAATTAATTTAAACTTGCTTAATTATAGCAAAACTTACAACAAAGAATTATTCGATTCATGTAAATTTGAAATATTTACATTTAAGGGGATGATCCCTTTTAGAATTAAAATTGAATAATAATTAATTATATTTCAAGATGCACATTTAATTTTAGAATGATCTTAAGGCTTTTTAATAAGTTTTATTTAGAAATATTTAATATTTTTATTTTTATAGAATTTTAACATACGCTTTTCAATTATTTCCATAAAAATATATTTAAATATTATTTCACGGAATATTATTATTTTCTTGAGAATGTTTGAAGAGATTTTTTATGTTTCAATATGAATCAATAGTAGTTGATGACAGCAGTTAAAGACAGTTTTATATACTGTATTATCAATAAAAATTTATAATTAAATCATAATTATCTTTAAGATTTATTCAAGAATAAATTAATAATTTTCTTTTGAAAAGCGTTTTTATTAGAACGGCCATACAAATTTTGTCTTAAACTATTACTCATTAAATAAAATAAAATTAGTTATTAATAAGATAGGCAAAATAAATTTATACAGTTGTGCTACAAAAATAAAAAAACTCGACATGAAATTGATCGTAGCACAATTATCGATACAAAAAAAGGCTTTTTATACTCAAAACTTTTTTTCTGCGAATTTATCACATAATGTACAGAAGAGACATTTGGCTGTATCTTCCTTCTTCCCATACTATTCTGCTAAATGATATTTGTGTTATGATTTCTTTGAATTCTACAACTGCTAAAGTCTATAAAGCTACTTGAAATATCATCTTCCATTATTGAATGCAGATTGCAGCTAATAAATAATTTCTTATTATTATTTTATAATTTTCACTAGAGCGATTTAAAAATCGTATTTTTAAAAAAAATGCATCAAAAATGCAAAAGTCATTATTACGGAAATATTATTATTATCACACATAACAATAGAGTTTACTAAGTTTAAAAATAAAATATATTACAATGGTATTTCTATTGCTGAGCATTTTGTTCTTCGGGTCAGTCACCACTTGAATAGCAGACATAAAGCAATTTCAACGTTACTCAGGGCACAACACTGGAACATGTATTAGCATTTTCAATACAAGTTTGAATAAGGGTAATTTTCTAGGTTGACTAATGGGTGGTTCTATCTTTCTCTCACCTCTTCGTACACAATTAAAGGCTTTCCTAAAGATTTATTGTGCCCAATACTGGCAGAAACACATAGACTTCCAATGTGGGTACGCTTCTCGAGATATGAAATATATATATATATATATATGTTTGTTTGTATATATACAACGTGTACAACATACACTCAAGAGACAAAACGTTAGGACCACCTGTCACCTTTCACTTACTTCTGTGTGTCTTCCCATCACACACAGAATGAGAGAATGATTCTTCAGATTCTTCAGCAAGCAGCAGTTAAATACCACTTCCACCTGATCACATGCCTTCCACGTCATCCAGGCGAGTTCATTGCAAAATGTAGGGGTGGTCATAATGTTTTGGCTTTTGAGTGTATATATATATATACATTTCTGTTTGGAAACCCAATGAGCTATCCACCAAACTGATCTACGATCAGTATGCGTGAATCACATTAAAAAAAAAAAAAAAATTTTTTTAAAGGAAATTTGTTTAAATTCATATTATTCATTTAATATTTTTTTGTTCTAATGCAGTTGGCAAACACTTAGACAGTTGTCTTGGATGCCTTAAGGCAAGCGCTACACCGACGTTACTCACATGGCAATACCCAGGAGGTGGGTGTAGCTTAAGATAATCTACTACAATACTTCCGCAAAGCACTACGATCATGTTAGGGCCTACTGTTTAAAGTGGATTCCGAATCCCTACAAACATCTATGGCACCGGTGGGACTCGAACCCGAAACCTGTGGTACCGTGCGCACCCTGGTTATTTAATATAAACCACGCAAAATTTTTATAGTAAAATATCTACATTTTTTTTTTTTTATTACGGAGCAATAATTTAGCTATTTTAACTAGAAAAAAACCTTATTTTACTTAACTTAATATTTGAAAGAAAAAACAACTTATCCACACTTTATTTCAGTCGAAAAATAACTCTGTAAGTGACGGACTGAAATTTCCGTCAAATGCGTTTTTTTTGGTGCAATTGAGGGAACACGTGCGTGGTAGGGGGAGTGACAGTCATTAAATATCGCAGCAGTGTTTCTTGTCACAGTTAGATTGCAGCCAGAAGAAAAAAAAATATCACGTTTAGATAGGAGGGATAATTGAAGCGTCTCTAATTGCATTTCCACAATTTTCATACGAGTTGTCCTGATTAGATGCATGTTTGGTGACACATCAACAGACTTTTCTTCAAATTCAGATCGCGTTACTGAATCATACCTTAATGCAAAATGCAAACTATTAAAGATGCAAACGAGTGCTTATTTGTTTACGTAAAAAAGAACTACTTCAGTAACGCGATGAACTGTCTCCATTCTTATTGACGAACAGGTAACAAGGGGGTTCGGTAACCTACAGTATAAAAAAGGTACTGAATTTGAGAAAGCATCCACTTCAATACCCTTTTAATGATGCATTACTTCTGAATAAATTGCAAGTAAAAGGCGTTAAAATTAAATTTAAAGAATGCATTCAACAAAATATTTTGCGGATCACATCCGCTATTTCATTAGTTTTTATTTAAAAATATGTCGTGAAAGTAAAAAATATGTTATGAAATATTTATAAACATCGAAAAATTTTTTTAAGCAACTTATGAATCTGATGCTGTCCCCTTTTTATAATTTCTGTTACCCTAATCTGCTTAGAACATCCGGAATCCAAATATTGGAATCAATACTAAAAGGTTTCACGTATCAAAAACAGCTTCAAATTGAAATAAATCCATTCCTATTTAAATTTTTTATTGATACATTGTATGTTTTCAATTTAAGTTTACTAAATCTACCAATTTAAGTTTTACGTTTATTAAAAGCCCAAATTAAAAAAAAAAAAAATTCTGTCTTACAGTCAGGGCATCTGATCGAATTCGCTGCTAAAGCGAAAGCGATTTTTAAGCACAAAATACAAAATTTCGTGCAAATAAATGTAAAAATAAAAAATATTAATAAAAAGTAGGAAATGGGATATTCATACCCAAAAATAAGAAAAAAAATAGCTCATATGAAGCTATGTTGTAGTAATGTTATAATTTTGTTTTTAAATGCAATTTTGAAAATTCTACGTACTTTTCTATGAATCTATTGTATGCATAATTTAAATATTTGTCCATCAATACCTCAAGTACTATAGATTATATTTAAAAGAATTTTTCTCAGTATATGTGTAAATATTAAGGTTTTTTTCAATATTAGTCACAAAAAAAAAGTCTAAAAGTCAAATCCCTCTTGTCTAAATTTTTTAAAATAGAGGTCAAATAAATAATTTCTGAAAATCTCATTTCAATACATTGCAGAAAGTATATTTAATATACAAAAAATGTTCAATAATCTAAATATAGCACTTAACATTAGCACATGTTTACTTAATTACTAAAATTCTAATAATTACTTATTTTTAATTTTGAAAAAATTCTCTGACAAGTTTATGTTAATGAAAAATATATTATGCAGATATTTTCAAATTAACAATCTGTTTTTATTGATATTTCAGTTATTTTTCATTCCTATTTTTTGTAATTCAAAAGGCTATTTAAAATTAATAACCTGTACCTGTAATTTGTACTTATTAAAATGCTGCATGATTTTAGATTCAGATATATATTTAGTAATGTTATATGTTTGTTTTAATTATTAAAAGTATTGCAATTGTAATTGTTTTTAAATGCTTTTTTAAAATTAAAATATAGTATTAAAATAAAATTTCTTTTCTGTTTTTATGAAACAAGACTATTATATACAGGTGTTTAGTGGTTTCATTGGTGGTAAGCTTTTTACAGGATAATTGTACAATATCTCAGTTACCTTAAAATACATCATTAAGAAAAGTGACTTAAAAATTTATTCTTTATAAATTCCTTATAAAACATTTGCTCATTAAAGATTATACATATAACAATTAAAAAAAAAACAGTAATAATAAAAGTAAATTTAAAATTTTACTTAAAAATTGGTGAACATAATTTTTTTGATGATTAGAAACAAATGTACTATGAATGAACATGACTAATTTTAATGTTAGTTTATTTTTCATATGTCTAGTTTTCAGAATATATATTATAAATTTATATTAATTTAAAACAAAAGTAAACTTATTAAAAAAAAAATAATTAAAAAATAATTTTTTATTTAAAAGTATATTAAAATCTACTTGCTATAAATATTTTGCTGTAATTATTAAAATTCTAATATTAAACTATTTTTAATTTTGATAACTCTTTAATTTTTATGTTATTTAAAAATACTATGGAATTAATTTGTAAATTATATTTGTTACTATGAAGAAATTAACATTTTTAATGGTATAATATTTATCTATAAAAGATATCAATTTTCATAAACTATCTATAAAAGATATCAATTTTGTGCCCTCCTGTTTCAACTTGATCATATTAGTATGAATTTATTTTTCTGAATAGAACATTTTATATTTTTAATTGAGTTTTAAAATAAATTGAAAATATACATAGATAAACTAAATGTACAATTAAATAAGTGCTTAATAAATTTGCTTGTTTATTTTCAAATTATTCTTTATTTAAGAAAACAACATATAACAAGATATATGTTTTTATTCATTTTCATTCTTAATATTAGTTATTTTTTTAAAGATTTGATTTATTTTTATATTTGTTTGCCAATTTTTTTTTAATTACAACTTTCTGTTCCTTTTCTTATAATTTTTCTCTTTTTATGAGGATTTTATGTAATGTTTAAAAGTTAGTAATTTTTAACTTTTTAAAAATCTTTTTACTATCTGCAAATTAAAAGTTAAGTAGTAATATATAAATGAAGCATTATAATTTTCTTTTTTTCCTTACATGCTTCATGTGAAATTAGTCATTTATTTTATATACTTTTATAATAAATTGCAAGTATAAATAAATTTACTATATTGTTTCTTAATAAATTTGTTGTTATTTATTTAGAGAAATGGCATATGGTAGGAATTAATTTTAACAATCATTAATATGTAAAGATTTTCAAAACTTTTACTAATCTGTTTATTAAAGTATGTCATGATTAATTCAGGTATTTTAAATCTCTTTCATAGTTGTTATACATTACAAGAAATGTTCATTTAAAAATATTGCTTCATATAATCTGAAATATTTAAATACAAGAAACTTGCACAAAATTATATGTAAATAACTAGTAATTTAATCAAAATTTTAAAAAAGTTGCGCATAAATAAATCATTAAATTCATACATCTTTTTAATGAGTAATGAAATTGTTCACTAAAGACATGTCAATACAAAAAAAAAAAAATAGCAATCTTGCTAGTAAACAAATACTTTTTTTGGCAAATGATTTTTTTTGGTGGTACATTAGCTTATTATTTGACTCAATCTACCATCTATGTCATGAAAATGAATATCAATATGTGAACAATGATTATATCATTTAATGTACCATTCTGAAATCGATACATATTTTTATTCTCGAGGGCCTGTTAAGGGCCTATAATTTATAAAACAATCAAATTGTGAAAAAATATTATTTTCTAGTTGTCACTATCTTTATTATTAAAAATGGGGGAGTAAGAGTGAATTCTCACACTCATGTAGACAGAAAAATTATTTTACACAGTTTAAATTTTAATATTGTACATGAATAATCCAAATGATCTCTAATTTGGAATATTATTCAGGGGGAGGGGGGTATTCTTTTCTGGAAATAAATCTTAATTTTCATAAATCAATATACAATAACAAATTTAAAACTATTCGTTTATAATTTGTAATATAATTCGAATAAAAACGATGAAACGATAAGGAATTAGACGCATTAGGAAATGGGGTTAACAGAAATTAAACACTATAAACTTAATTTAAATAAATTAAATTATTTTTTAGATTAGTCTAGGATCTTGTACTAGAAGAAATGTATTTAGATGTAATTTAAAAAAAAAAAAATTATTTATCAGCGGAATCATCAACGATGAAGAGATACATATACGATATTCTACGATTCACGAAAGTGAGTTTCCAGTTTTTTTTATATTAAAAATATTCTATATTGTAGTTTAATCTCTTAACTTTATAGTATATTTTATTATATTTAATGCTAAATAGTTTTAAAATTCCCATGATAATCTGTTAAAACTTAATCGATTTTTATTCATATAACATAATAAGTTTTTCCTATAATGATGTTTGAGTATCTATCTAACTACAAAAAAATATATGAATGAACATTGATTAAGTTTTAACAAATTATCATGGGAATTTTAGAATTAATTAGCATTAAATGTTATGTTAAATGAAACTATATTATAGATTATTTTTAATATAAAAAATAAACTGGAAAAACTTACTTTGTGATTCTTAGAAGATCGTATATGCATCTTCGTTTCTCATCATCGTTGATGAGTCTGCTGATTATTTAAAAAAAAAAATTTTATTTAAGATTAAGATGTGTTGTAATTTCAAATTATTTAACAACAAAAATATTATGGTTCCATAGTGAAATAAGCTATCAATGATTTTCAAACATAATTTAAAATTTGTAAACATTAAGATTTTTTTTCGTACTCTGTTCTGATTTTGAAATATGAGTATTTTATATTTCCATTTTTTTATTTTCCCTTTCCAATACAATTTAAAAATAACGTTTAGATTTAATTTAAATACATAATCGGAAAATTTTTTAATGAACCAAATGTTGACATTAAAATTGATTTAAAAACATGTTTCATTAACTTTAACATTTAATCTAAAATATCATGAAAAAGTTATTAATGACAATATTTAATTAAGTGAAAAATTAAAATGTTAATGAAATAAAAGAATGTTGGTAAATATATTTAAATTTAATATTTCTTGCACTTTTATATTTTTAAAATGCATCTGTGATTCCTTTAACGAATGAATATTTTAACCTAATTGATGTTTAATGAATATCTTGACCTAACCATTGAATAGTCCTCTCAAAAAATAAACACAAGTAATAAGTTGGGATTTTTTCCGTCAGTGTAATAAACTTTTAACCTCCTAATATTGATTCCTGCTGATGATTTAAAAACTGTTAAAAACGTTTCTATTTTTAATTTATATTTGAAATTAATTGGATTAGAAAACTATATTTAGACCAAAAATTATTTATCTAAATATAAATTTTATTTTAAGAAAAGTAATTTAACATCAATTAATTTTTAACAATTAACAAAAACAAATTTATAACGGAAAACTCAATATAAAAAAACAATAAAGAAAATATTTTTTTAAATTTAAGTATTAAAATGAATAGCGAAATTGGAGGCAATTTTTTTCTAAAAGATCTGACTTCTTAACAATTAAAAGGTTTCCATTTTTAAATCATTTTTAGAAGCAGATATTTTTAATCACATTTCAATGTTTTACTCTGTAATCTTATTTAATTATCCATCATTAATAGCATTTTAAAAATCTTCCTTTATGCAGAATGTCTTGCGATACATCGGAGGAGTTCAAAATTGAAGATCATGAAATAAATAGAGTTTTCAATGTTCATCAATGATTCCAACGATCATGGAAAAAACCATCCATGTGTGTGAAATAAAAGAATCAGAGGAAGGAAATGCACAAATACAGAGACAGCGAAGTAAACTTGCAATAATTCTATTAAATAAACTATAATACCATATTTAGTATTTCAAGTGGTGTATTTAGTATTTCTAGTGGTGATAGCGATTCAAATGATGAAGCAATCGAGAGGAAAACGAATTCATCAGAAATTATTTGTATTTTTTCATTTCAAGTGATACAGAGGAATAATTATACGCCAAAATTTGTTGTATAAATAATTTGTCAACAATAATATAAATAAATTTTATTTTATGTATAATTATAATTATTTATTATGTAATATATATCACGCAGAGACTAAATACTTTAAAAAATGTTTTTGCCCTACATTGAGGAAAGAACATTTTGAGTGAGACTTCTCATCAAGACATTGTACAAATTAAGTAAATATACTAGGGAACAAAATGTTACACTAATAATGTCCACTACAATGTTGACAGACTACTGTTGGACGTATTTGGATCGTTTTCAATGATGATTATGAGATAATGCATAAGTGACAAACCAATCGACACCGGAACATAGAATAACGGGTACATTTGTTTGATAATACTTTCTTACATAAAAGATTCAAATTGTATTTTTGTCGTAAAAATCACCATATTTTTAATTATTCAAATTATTTGAAGATTCCAGAGAATGAGAGAAAAATAAACCATATAAGCTTGCAAAACAAAACCATATGTGTTTTAAATGCTTATAGATTAATTGTTTAGTTTCTAATTGCAAATAAAAAGTATCCCTTTTTTTTTTTTTGTAAATTCAAGCATCATAGAAGTTTACACTACCCACGCAAAAGCGCAGAGATTATAAATATAATTTATCCTGATGAGCTGTATAAAAAAAAAAAAAAGTGATAAAATCAGTTCCAAAACTCTGCTTTCCTCCGCCGCTCAAGAGTGTATTCCCGCAGGAGGTAGCACTTCTCGAAATAGTAATAAATTATTTGCAGCTACGAGTTATATGTTAAGTAGATCCAAAACAGTTCTTTTGAACACAGCTAAATAATATATGATTAATATGTCCCTTATATGATTATATGTTAATATATGATTATGATTATACATATATGATTAAAATGTCCCTTAAAAGATCCTAAGTGTTTGGGACAAACTAGAGGTATTGCGTTAAAAAAAAGGCTTATCGACACGATTAATAAAGATCCTGTCGTTATATAAAGATTTTTTTACGTGAATATGAAGAAATGGGACACATGAGTGAAATTAAAGAGAGGAAACTGAGGGTACTTGTTATATATCTCATTTAGGTCCATCCCGGCAAATTAAAAACAAAACTCCGTGTTGTGTTTAACGACACTTCTCTTACAACAAAAAGGAAATTCATTCAATTCTTTATATAACGGAGGAGTAATACAAGACGACTTTTTTTCAATTACGGTCAGATTCAGTAAACACATTTATTTACGGAAGATATTAAAAATTGTATAAAACCATATATATTTGCCGCAGTCAAAGTCAAAGAAAATCGATAAAATCGTGGAAAGATGGAATTAATGAGCCAGCTAAAACATACGAAGTTAACGTCACATGCGGGACAGTTAACTTTTTTAGCTATGCGCACGCTTAAGCAAATAGCAACAGATGAAAACGATAGCTTTCCGGTATCGGAAATTTTCTTCGAAGAGGACTTTCAAATGGACGATGTCCTTTCCGGAGCAGATACAGTAACAGATGCTATTAAAGAGTTAACAGAAATTCTTTCTGAGCAGATAGGGATCAAAGCTGATCTTATAAAAATAGAACACTGAAAAGCAGTTGCACAAATTTTTAAACCCTCGCCCCCTCTAATGAATAGGGATCAGAAGGCACTGGCTAGTCCATCAAGGCATGGAGTCCATCACAGCAGATTAGCCCGCAACAATTTAAATGAGTGAAAGAAAGGTTCCCATTGAAGCCAAAAGCACGCATGTGAGCAGGGATTAGTGACGATATTCCGCCTCCTTCCACGAACCACTGATAATTCCAGGATTATAGGAGGGGATATCTGATTCAGACTCATTTTATCCATGAGTTTACCCTATTACGAAGGATACAAAAATATTTTTCATAAGTTTGAAATATATTTTAGCAACCCAAGTTACTTCCGTTACTAATCACAAAAAAAAAATATTGTTGTTTGCTGGATAACTATCTCTGAATTAATCAAGAGAACAAAAAATGCTATTGAAAAAGTATAAAAAAAATGATATTCTTATCTACGATATTTTCAAAAATTTTTTATTATTCTATTAATTCACAGCGATGACAAGACAAAACATAAAATACGCAGTTCTTCATTTAAACATGATGCAATTTAGTTTAAAGTAAAATATTTTATTTTATATTCATAATTTATTTGTAAATATCCTACATTTTTATTAAGAATGTAATTTTGTTATAAAATTTTTATAAATGTAAATGAAGACTCGTTTCTTAACATATCAGTATTACTTATCGTAAATAAAATATATGTTTTAGCTAAAAGAAAACAAAAGCCTATAATCTACTTGTAGTAGCATACCCAGGATTTATATCTATATCAATAAAATAATACAATTCAAATTCTCTCATAAGATTCAAGTTGAAAGTTCATAACAATTTTTATTATATTTATAATTTATTTTCTAGCTACTTAAATTCATATTAACAGTCATATTAATTTGTATTATATTATTAAAACGTTATTAGTGTAAATAAAGACTTATCATATCCATGACGCATATCGTAAATAAAATATATTTTTTAGCCAAAAAGAAAGCATACCCAGGATTTATATCTACATCAATAACATACGACTATTCGAATTTTCTCACAAGATTTCAATTAAGAATAAAATTTTCTGATACCTCACAGTTATTCATAGTTAAATATGTCTTTATTTCATACATCTATGCAAATTGTCTGAAAGAATATATGTTTAATTCTTTACAAGAATTCATATATATATATATATATATATATATAGATAGATAGATAGATAGATAGATATATATATATATATATATAAGATATGTTTAATTACTAATAGAAAATTTATTAAAATTAAATTAAAAAATTTAAATTTAAATATTAAAATCATAGATATATTATAAATAAAATTTATGTATATGTATTCATTCATTCATCATTCAGTTGCATAAGGAATGTTGCAAATAACTATGCATTTACATTATATTTATAATGAAATTAACGTATATACATTTATTTACGTTATTTAAAACTACATTATTTAAATTATTATTTACTTCTAAAGATAAAACGTATTATAGATTACGTATAAAGATATTTTCAGGAAATAATTTAACTGGGATTAACTTTAATCAACCTTTTATTTCCACACTATCTGGATTGGAAATGAATAGATGTTTTAGATGGAGAGAAAAACAGATGTTTAAATTGAGCCAAAAACGATAATGCTAGTCATAACAAAGCTGCTGCAAATAGAAATGTTCTTTCTAAATTTTTTTTATTCCTTGCATGTTTTTGTTCTTCATTTCTTTTAATATTTCTTTCATATTAACAGCAAAAAAATTATTTTCTTAAAAGAATAAATAATATATTTGTTCTTAAATGATACTATTTAAAATTCTTAGAAGGAAAAAAATAATCTTGTAAGAATTAAAAATATAATAGAAATGATAGACATACAATCATAACTTTTAAAAATAATTATGAAACAATTTAAATTAAACATTTATTACAATTGGACAAGCAGAAAGATTTAAAAAAATAGTACAATTCTTAATATTCTATGAATAAGATTTATTGAAAAATATGAAGCTGTCTAATTGTCATATAAAGATGAATAGCAATTATCAAGTGAAGCATAAGTATATATGTGATATATCTTGCAATTTTTTATATTAAAAACATATGTAATTAAAAAATATAAATTTTCTCTGACAAAACCGATTAAAATCTACATTTGTTAAATCTTTCTTACCGAGAACTGGGTGTTTGCACTTCTATATCACCACTCAGCTCCTGGCATTCGAGATTATGTATTGGCGCTATTTTAATTTATCGGAAGTAATAGTGCACTGTATACAAAAACTCATTTTAAGCTTCCCGATAAATTATCGTTCTAATGAAAGCATGCGCAGTAGCATCATGCGGCTTATAGGGAAAAAGTGAAAGCGCGTGGCATCCGTTATGGCTTCTAATAAGTTCCCATTAAAAAGGCTGTAAAAAAGAAAGGAAAATACATTTCCAGAGTCTTATATTTAGTTACACTCTGAATGCTCACTTTGTTTTTTCATTTTTTTATATTTTCTCTTAAAGGGACAGTTGATAAGGAAAGCAAGAAAAATGAAATGTTAATTTCCAACTTTTTATCATGTAATAAATCATCATTTCTTTTCCAAATAAACGGTAATTTTCGAACATAAATATGTTATAATGATTTTTCCTGCTCTAATTGTCAAAGCAAGCTATTTTATTTAAATTTTTAAGTTAAAATGTTAATAGCATTGCAATTTCAATTTTTTAGTACACATTTTAGGATTATTACATAACTATTGTACAAAGAAGTTCTATCGTGAAATTTTATGTATTATTAGAAGCATTAAGAATGATTATTTTAAAATTAAAAAAAAAAGCAGGAAATAATTTAAATTTACGTGATAAATTTTGATTACTTGATTTTATTTAAATTTACGTGATAAATATTGTTTGTACAACAATAATTGATAATTCAAGCATTTTAATTATCTAGAGAAGCATATAAATAAAACTTAATGTTGATTCTTGCAATTAAATTAATTTCGAGCATTACATTTTTAACACATAGTAAAGAAAAAATATACTAAAAGCTTAAAAAAAAAAAGAAAAAAATTATTATTTTTACTTCTATTGTCATCTTAATACACAACCTTTTGACTGATATATTCATAATTCAAATTGATTCTGATTGATTTATTAATGGTATTTATAACTGAAATTTTATAAACTTAATTAATTGATACAATTTCTTGAAATTTCAAGTTTAAATATATAAAGAAGCACGTGAATTTATATATAGAACTTGATTATTTTATATTTAAAAACAATTTCAACTCAAAAATATTTTTATCATGATTATGAACATTAGAAAAATACAATAGATGATTTAATATATGAAATATAGTAGCAAATCTGTTTTGTTTCACATTGTATGTTTAATGTAGTCTGTTTTGTTTTGTTTCATAATTTTACAAATCATTAGTAAACACAATAAAATAAATTGAAATATTTTGGAATTGCGTACTTCGTGAAAATTTAAAAGATTTATTACGAAAATAAATAAATAAAGTTCTTTATTTTGTAATAAAAGACAAATTTTTACTTATCTTAAAAGCGTGAGTTTGAGTTCATTTTTAATTTTATCTTTCTAAAACGTCATTGCTTTTGTCAAATTATGTTGGATTTTTTTCCTATGACATGTCTTAAATAATCAATTTTCTTTTTTACTATTCTTAATTTGACAACTATTGAATCTTCATATTTTATCGAGGGCTTTTCAATAACTCAGCATTTTGAAGTGAAAAAAATAATTTTCAATATATTAAATTAAGATGCCAATATGATCAAAATACACAAACACACACCCATATATGCATATATATACATACATATATACACTCAAGAGCCAAAACATTATGACCACCTCTATATTTTGCAACGAACTCGCCCGGATGACGTGGAAGACACGTGATCAGGTGGAAGTGGTATTTAACTGCTGCTGGAGAGTCTGAAGAATCATTCTTTCACTTACTTCTGTGTGTGATGGGAAAGACTGCCGATCTAAGCGACTTTGATAGAGGGCAGATTGTAATGGCTCGAAGGCTCGAACAAGTATTTCCGAAACTGCAAGACTCGTGGGTTGTTCGCGATCTACAGTTGTTAGTACTTATGCAAAGTGGATGAATGACGGTGAAACCAGCAGTAGACGACATGGTGTTGGACGTCCACACGCTTTCAAAGAAAAGGTCGTTGGAGACTGTCTCACATGGTGAAGCAAAACCGGAGCCAGACAGTGGCTCAGCTGACAGCCCAATACAATGCAGGGCCAAGTAGAATAGTATCGGAGTACACTGTTTAGCGGACACTGTTGGATATGGGGCTACGCAGCAAACGTCCCACTCGTGTGCCTTTGCTGACCAAGCGTCATCGCCAACTGCACCTGCGCTGGGCCGGGAACATCGTGACTGGTCCATGGCTCAGTGGGAGAGAGTTGCCTGGTCAGATGAATCACGGTTTGTCATTCATCACGCCGATGACCGTGTCAAGATACGCCGTCTTCCAGGCGAACAGTTGCTCCCTCAATGTACAGTAGGTCATATACAGGCCGGTGGTGGCGGTATTATGCTTTGGGGGACGTTCTCTTGGGCGTCTCTGGGACCCGTGGTTGTGGTAGAGCAGACCATGAATGCTACAGGTTATCTGAACATCATTGCGGACCAGTTGCACCCTTACATGGCCTCTGTTTTCCAGCTGGAAATGGAATGTTCCAAAGAACAACGCCCCTTGTCACAAGGCTAAAATTGTGTTGGAGTGGTTCCAGTAACATGATGCTGAATTCCAATTCCTGGCTGCCTAATTCCCCGGATCTCAATCCGATAAAACACATTTGGGATGTCTTGGGACGGTAGCTGAGAGTTCAAAGATCACCAATTCGCAATATCTCGGATTTGCGTGACCGTTGCTTAAACATCTGGTACAATCTGTCTCCGGCCATCTAAAACGGACTTGTGGCATTCATGCCAAGGCGGGTTGAAACTGTGTGGTGGTGGGCCAACTCGTTATTGACAGGTGGTCATATTGTTTAGGCTCTTGAGTGTGTATATATATATATAATGTTAATGTATATTTCAAAACAAATGCTAAAAATATTCCATATTTTTTTAATTTATTACTCTAATTTTCAAATAGTACAACGCCTTTAAATCTCATGTGAAATATCTTTAGAACACATATTACATTTGAAACATATTAATAGTCACTGCAGAAGTGATTAAAATCTGTGTGTTATAATATATAAATGATACTTTTAAAAAAGGTCTGTTAAATATATAAGTTATAATCTTTAATATAATAATAATAAAATTTTAATAATATTTGGAGATATTTTAGTAGTTTATTATTTGCAGAATGTTTATGATTTTCCTTTTTAATCTTAGTTTGTAAACGACAATAACCTTGCTAATTTTTAATATTTTACGACTTTTTCATTCCATCAAAAGCTATTTTACTGTTTTTTTTAAATTGTCAATTTACCAATATTTTTATGAATTATATACATATGGTTCAAATTCATTAATTTTTCTACATTATTATACTGTTGAAAACTCCAATTTTTTACAATATTTTAGAATGATACTGAATAATTATGACTTAAATTAATTTTTTTTATTTTAATATTTATAGTTTATAAAATATTTCTTTAATCAAGGAACATTATAATTGATGCATTTTCTTAATACTAATTGTTTTATGGAATAAGATAACAATCATAAATTGTTGAATTGATTATAATTTAAAATGTTTTAATTTTTTTTTTGTTTTAGAAATGTATTATAGTAAAATTTACAGCGTAGTGGCACTGCAGTGTTTCTTTAGTATAATTTGACATTATTTATTTTTACAAATTTTTAAAAATTACTTACGTAAAAATTTATCATACCTAACAAATCACACCAATAGTTAATACGGTGTTTCTGAAAGAAACCTTGAGATTAAACATGTTTTTTGAATAAAATGAAAACCATGTTTTGGAAGTTATAACAAGTACGAGGTGACAAAAATATTCTTCGTATCAATCAAAAGATATGTGAAATTTATTTAAAGCAAGAAATTAAATATTTTCTTTTAAAAATATGTGTATTTATGAATTATAATAATGCTTCAAATGAGAATAAATAAGCACATTTTATGATAAAATTCTTTAATTTGTGGCGTAGAAACAGTAACATGAATTGAAATTGAGTCAAAAATAATATTTTTTATATAATATATAATATTAATAAAGTACAATCTAAAAATAATTTTTTAATATATATATATATAGTTACTTTATCACTGTTACATCACATTATCAAAGTGAGTTTTCATTACCGTCCAAGTCAAGCTAATGCTCTAATACTAAGCCTTCAATATTGCACCATACCATTATTAACTAACGAAATTATCTTAAAGGTGAAGCGCCACTGTAGCATCATACAAAAGTTGTTCATTAAAAAATGTTTAATTTCACAAAAATTAAATTCAAACTGCTTTTATAACATTACTACAAAAATAAATTAAGCATGTTGTAAAAATAAATATTGATTGAGTATGTATTTAAAAAAATATTAATAATAATAATATTTTTGAAATAAATATGAAAACAATGTTAACTGAAACATCTCTTTGTTAGTCAACAGATTAATGATGAAAGAAGTCACAAAAGCATCTATATAGGCTATCGCGATATATATTCCATTTTTTGTCCCACTTGTGTACGCCACTTAAACCTTTAAAATATATTATAAAAATTAGGTTTCTACGAAGGATGCAAATCGTTTTGATATTTCTTATTTTCATTAAATTTTTGATAAAATTTAGTTTTAAAACTTAATAATAACTTAAAAATTTTTAAACTTATAATACACTTACCTGAATGTTTTGAACTGCCAACGAATAGGATGACACTACTTTTATTTTTTAATTTATATCTTAGTTCAATTGTTTAGTTTCTTTTGTTTTTGTTTGGTAGCTAATTTTTTCTTTACGTTATCACTGCTTCCCCGTGTTAATTGTTTTCAGGAAAAACAGCTGTTGAATTTTATCTTCGGGTATACAGCTGTTATAAGTTTTATTGTAGATTCAGTCCAATTGGTAAATTTATAAGAAACTGAAGGAATCTTTAGTTAAATAATGTAATTTCAAAATCAGTCATATTCTTCCTTTAATAACAAATAAAAGGTTATTTTATGGAAAGTGTCACTGTTTCTTTCTCCGCACAAAGAAAAAGAAATCAACCGCGCCTTATGTTTCGGAATCTTCTAATGACGTTAGATACCACTTCGACGAAGCGTTGTCTCCAGCCAATTGTTTCCGGAGCACCTTCTGCTCTTGTTTTCCGCTGGAAGTGTCGGCACCTATGTGTGCCCAACCGCATCTTACTTTGCTTTGTTTCCGGATCAGTCTGAACTTGTGAATCGTCGCTCATCACTCTTTGTTCCGAATAACAATTTTCTCTTTCTCCATGTTCTTTCTACTTTTTAAAGCTTGACTTAAAATAACAGACGTTTTAAATGATACACGCTCTCCTCAAGCGGCTGAAAAGCGTTTGTTTTGAAATGCTCCTCACCAAGAAACCCAAGCATGGGCGTTGTTGTACCACCGTTTCAGACATGCGCAGTCCTAAAGTGGTAATTTCAAAGCATATTTCAGCTTTAACGAACAAATTGAATTTTAACTGGTTTAAAATAAACATTGCATATGAATCGAAGCATCCTGGATAAATGCTTAACATAAATTTCCAACAATTTTTAAAAATATTTAGGAATTTTTTTTAGTTATCTTCATTTTGTAATGAAAACAAAACTTTCTATAATTATGCAATTTACCTTTGAATATTTTAAAGTCTTTTTTTTTTGAGGGGGAGACGTTGTTTCAAAAGAGTTTGTTTTAAATAAATGCACTGTAGTTATTTTAATGCATTATTTAAAAAATTGTTAATTCATTTATTATGTTAAAAAACACATAAGTTGATTTCCTAAGTATTGCTTCTTTTTCATGGTGGGTTCTTTGACTTTAATAAATCTTTACTAAGAAGGAATATATGATGATTAAGTGGTGGTTTTAAAAGCATATTGAACTTTAATGAACAAATAGAAGCTTAACTGGTTTGGAATAAATATTACATTTTAATTAAAAATAACATGATTTAAAGTTTATCGTAAATTTCCCCACAATTATAAATTGTATGACTTTTGCTAACTGAACATTATTTCTCCAAATTGTTTAATGAAAGTAAAGCTTTCCTTATTTTTACAATTTATTGAAAGTTTTGACATCGGTTCAATAGAATTTGATATAAATATAGTTAATTTAATATATTTTTAAAATTTTTAATGTATTTAGGAAGTTAAAAAAAACATGTAAGTTGTTTTTTAAACATTGTTTTCTTCCCGAATGCTGGGCTCTTTGACCTTTATAATAATTACTCGGAAGGAATATACAATTTTTCAGCGTCGATTTTAAATCTTATTGAGTTTTAATAAATAAATAAGAGCTTAACTGACTTGAATTAAAAATTGCTTTTTTAAATAAAAATATCATCAATATAACTTTAACTTAAATTTCTCCACAATTATATAATTTAGGAAATATACGGTTTTTGAGCCATCCAAGCATTAATTGACTCGGAAATCAATTACATGAATTTTGTATTTCTTAACTGAATTAGAGGTCTTTACTTTAACAATTTACCATGAAATATTTTTGTGGGCTTTCTATCAGAACTTGGTTCAAAAGAATGTGATATTAATATTGCATTGTAACTATTTTAATAATGTGATATGTATTAAGATAAAAAATGCACAAATTGTCACTTTTATGTGTTGCTCTTTTCGAATGCTAGGTTTTGTTTTACTATAGTAATTTTTTTACTATAAAAATTATGTTGTAATTTAACTGTATGCACCACAGACAGTATATATTCTTCCATATATTTCTACAATTGAACGAACATCCACAGCATGCATATTATCTTAAAGTTCGCATCATCCTCTCTTCCTTTTGTGGTGCTCTGGCATTTGGTATACCAGGATTTGAATCCATAGATGTTTGGTATGGATATTTGTAAGTGATTTTGAATCCACTTTAAACACGTTCTGTTTGGCCCTCGCTTGCACAAAATGTTTCAGTCTACGGATTAGCGTCCCCATTCCTGGGACATGCACAGGAAATTTTCTTTCTTTGTTGTTGTTGTTGTTTCTTATCCCATTTGATCACCAGTAACATCTAGATCAAGTCCATGAACCCGTGTTAACCGACAATTCAGGATAAAGGGTAAAAAATGCAGTTTATTTTCGACCTTGAACTTGTGGGATAAAGATATGGGACACCCAAAGGAAGAAGTCTGACTTGGGCTCCGTGAGACGCTGGGTACCCATTTTAATCTCCCCTGTACGATATTCATGGGCTACAATGGGACTATTATAACCAGGATCTGCATGGGATTTTTGTTTGTTTTGTTATTCTTTTTTAATTCATTTATCATTATTTTTCATAATAATACATTGTATCGTATTATTTATCACAGCAGGATACTCAATACAACTATATTTTTTTCTTCCTTTCCATTTAATTGTGAATACTAAATTATTTCAAAATTTTTAAGACAGTTAATATTAATTGCTTGACTAATTTATTTTCTAGATTATGGTTGTTATACATCATTGTGAGTAAACAATTAATTTAAATTTAACAGCAATCCAACAGACGGCACAGAAAAGATTTCCACAGTTACCACTCAGGTTTAAATCGCGGGCAAACTTCAGTTCAACAGCCATTTGTTCAGAAATGAAAAAACTCCATTGAATAATCTTCAATCTTGAGAAATGAATAATCTTCTGTTAAAAGTTAATATATAATTTAATATTTTTTGATGCATTTAAAATAAATATTGTCTTAATATTTTTTATCCAAATTGCCATTTACCTGAACTCCTCTTAAACTTGTCAACGCGATATTGCAATGTGGATTTCTTTTCTTGGGATGGTTTTTATTATCTATTTATATTTTTATTGGGATTTTGATTATCAAATTTTCTGAGATAGCAGAAAACAAACTGCTATAATTTCATATTAAAACAATAGCTTAAAGATATTATTTTATTTTTATTTAAGTATATATAAAATATATATATATATATATATATATATATATATATATATATATATATATATATATATATATATATATATATACAAAGGCATACAAAGTCAAGAATCTTTTTTTAGTTCTTTTGCTTAATTAGATAAATAAATATTTTAATCTTTGTCTTCTTCAACATATATCAAAATCCAATTTTTTCATCTTTCTATCGGTGTTTAATTTGCTGATAAGTCATTTCCTATGTTGCCATTCATTCAGTTCACTATGAATTATGTATTTGTGAAAGGAAAATTATCATACATGACAAAATGAAATAAGTAATAATTTTATTTATTTGCTAATGTAGATGAATATTTAAATATAACCATACATATAATAAAAAATATTTAATTATTTTAAAGTTATTTTAATATTTAATTAGTATGAAATATAATTTATCAATTTGTGAATTTGAAAAAAAAAAAGTTTTGTAGCAAGGTGAAATTACGAGAACTAAGCATTGAGCATACGACATGCTACTGTATCATAATGATATGGACTTTCTTGTTTTCTACAAAAAATAATCCCAAATTTAAATTTGTGTTGGAATAAGTCATGAACTTACTAAACACTTTTGAATAATAACCATCCCCTAGTTACTTATATTTCCAATGTTAATAGACTTCTATTTCATGAAATTAATGACGTAAACTTATATATTTATTTATGCGCTTTCAGTTTTTCAAATTTGAATATTTCTGGGACAGTAAAAACAATAAAATATGTTATATTAATGAATATAACGCTTCAAAAAATATTTCCCAAAAAAAAGATATTGGTGTTTAAGAAAATGAGTGTGTTAGAAAAGTGTGAAATTATTCAGAAATCATTTGAAAACTATTTGAATATCATTAATTGAAAAGTGTAGAATAGATTGTAAATATAGATTCAAAATATATAGCCTCCGTAAAGTTTGATGAAACGTATTTTAGTAGAAATCTCTGGGTTAATAGTTGTTTTGTTCTTTAAGAATTTTATTGTAATCAATTGAATGACTGAAATAAATGATGACACGTAGCTTTTCGGATAAAATATTTACAAAATATTTTTTTAAATTATATATCTTGATTACAAAAACATTTGGAAAGATGTGAATAAAAGAAAAACTAAATTGTACACAAAACTTTCAAATTTATGAGCACATTATTTGTTATTTAAATTTTTTTTAATTGTATAGAGGATATTATAATAATAATTAATTATAATGGAATGAAATGTAATAAATCAAAATACATTTTAAACTACATTAAAAGACGATGGTTTTCAATGCTTGATATTTTTACCTGGATCATTAAATTCTTGAACACAGATATGTAGCAGATTCAATGCTACGTTGGTTATATTTAGGTGATTGGTATGCTTACCTATATTTCGCCATCTTTATTTTCAAAAATTACGTCTAGTGGTTCGTATACTATTATATCCATGGCAAAGAAATTCAAAACATCATAATGCTCCCATACACTATTATAATAATTAGCAATCAATATATTTCTCTTATCATCAAATACTCTTTAGAAAAATTGTTTGTATATTTCCATAAATTAATTTCATCTGCTTGTTAAAATTCATTTGGTTATCAGAATTCAATCCACATGAAGGGCTTACTTAAAATCAATCAGAGCAATATAGTTGTTTCTCAATTATGTTTTACCTAAGATGTCAATTGAGATATATAAAAATAAAAATAAATAAATAATGTAAAAAGGATGGATATGAGACTGATAAGTACTTTAATGATGGGATTATGAAAGTTAAAGTAATTATTAGCAAGAAATTAATTAATTTTAACTTATTACTCTTAAGTTAAAATTAACTCTTAGAGTATTCCTTTACAAATCTTATGTTTTCAATTCTTTCAATCCACAACAACAATATCCTCAGCATTTAAAATGTAATTATTACCAACCAAAAAAAAATAGCCCCAGAATTGCTTTTATGGTTTATTCGTTTATTAAATTCTTGTTAGTAACTGGTCAATTGCACATTTCTCATCTGCCGGAACTTTTCCCGTAATCGCGGCGGACGAAAAAACCGATCAGCAGGCTTTGTTCCTTGCTACGTCTCCGGGAGAAGTTCTGTTCGGCCTCGGAAAATTCGTTTGTTCGAAGGAAAGTTCGTAGTTCTACGCGAGTGTTCAATTTAAAGTAGGAGAAAAGAATAATGAAGTTCGTAAGAAAATCGAAATTTATATAATTGAGAGAAAAATATTTCGTATAAAGATATTAAAAAAATTCAAATAATAAAAAAATATATAAAATACTAATAAAAATATTTAAAAAAAAAAAAAAAAAAAATAACAATAGTCAAATATATATGTTATAAAAATACTCAAACCAGTACAAATACTTCGTGAGCTTCATTCTCTTTTTAAAAATCAGAGAAAGAATGTAAACATGCATTCAAATACAAGGAATTGTAATTTTTGAAATTTTCTTTCATAGGTAGTTCAGTTTTCTTAAAATCGAGATATACTTTTTATATCCCGATATACTGTGTATGGACACATCCCGATAAACTGTGTAAGGATACAAGGATTTTTATTATGGAATTTCATGATGGATTATTATTATTATTATTTATTACTGATTATTATTTTATTATGGATTTCTATTCAGGAATATCAAGAATTATTTTAATTAAATAGAAATTGTATCTTTTCACAGTAAAATGAAATTTTTCTTCATTGTTTTATAAAGCTGTAATTCAAGAATCATCTGCTTTTATTAGCTGTTGTTAATATTTTCAAAACTACCACTAGAAAATATAAATAAAGTAGATGGTAAATGAATTAGATTTATGAAATAAATAAAATGTACTGGGTTGAGTTTATAATATTATTTTTTTTAATTTCTTGCAATACACATAATTATGATAATTTTTTTAAGTAAATTGCTAGAATTTTCGAAAACAAATTAGCCTTAAAATGAAAGAGAATATAAAATACATTAGTTTTAAAGTCGTTTCCTTTAATTAAGTAAAGATTTAATTAAGTAAGTTTTTATTAAGGCACACGTCTCTTTTTTATTATTTCTTGTTCATTATTATTATTATATAAGTTTTGTATGAATTTGAACTTTTATGTTAATTTTTAAAACTCAAAACAGCTGTTTAATAAATCTTATTAGAAGATAAGATGAAATTAAATACAACTACTATAAAAAATATGTAGTAAAAATAAATATTTATATTTCCTAACCAACTGAAATGATTGTTTTTCACTATAGATCCTTTTTCTGGGTGAAATTGAAAGAAGAGGTCTTTTAACAGAGCATTAATAACAATAGTGAAATGTATATAGGATTATTTTTGAAAAATTTTGAATTGAATGCAAACATTTGAATTTCATGAGAATGAACAATATTCATTCTCATGCCATTAAAATGCTTTGCATTCAATCGCAGATAAATAGATGTGTTTTATTTTGATATTAATAAGAAATAAAATGTTGAATATGAATAGTATGAGATAGCATGTTTACAACCTTCTAGTAAACAAATCTTTTTGAACACTATAACATAATTTATTTAAGACAGTGCACCTATTCTTGTATTATTTCAGTTGAATAAACTATAATTTTAGATATTATTTGCTTCTATGATAAATAATTAGTAAGAAATATACTTTAATTGAAAAAAAATATTGATGAAATTTTGTTTCAAATTATTGTTATCTTTTGAATTTATTATTTATGATGTAATGTAAAATGGTTATCCCAAGTCATCCATTGCTTTTATGATTGTTCAGGTCGAAATGGAACGAATTGATTAGCAAAGATTATGTAATAAAACTTTATAATAAATAATAATCCTCAAATAATTTTAGACAGTTAGGAAAACTTACAGTAAATATTAAGCATAAAGTAAATATTACTTAAAATAAACAAAAATACTTTCTTATTAATATCATACATATACTCAAGAGCCAAAACATTATGACCACCTATCAATAACGAGTTGGCCCATCTTTGACGCGCAACACAGCTTCAACCCGCCTTGACATGGATTAATACCAGTTAAATACCACTTCCACCTGATCACGTGCCTTCCACGTCATCCAGGCGAGTTCATTGCAAAATGCAGGGGTGGTCATAATGTTTTGGCTCTTGAGTGTATATTGTTGATACTCAACTCTTAATAACTGGGATATTAGTTTCAGAATAGTTATTTACATATATATATATATTTATGTGACTGAGGGAATAACTATTAAATTACCTTCTTCTTATCAAGCACTATTTGTACCAAGATTTAATTTCTTGTATGATCTATAACATTGTTGTTTCACGCATTATTTTGTTGCTGTTGCAAGGGTACATAACATTTCACTTTAACTATTACTTTCGAAATATAATTGATACTGAAAATGTCAGTGTACTTTCGCTTCTTATATTTATAGTAATGAGAAATTTCAAAATACTACAAAACATTTTTTGCCTTTTGTTTCAAATGTGTAGTTTCACATTTATTTGCAAAACACTATTTCTTTCTTTTAGTTCCAAGTAGGATTGAATAAAAAGTATAAAAGTTAATGTTTAAAAAAGTATTTTTTTTCTCTAAACTGTGTCAAAAAGTATTAGGATCCTAATACATAACATATAAAAACATGTATTTAGAAAGCAATTTTTCAATCAAACATTGCTACACAATAACTACTGCAACAGTTTCGTGTGACGAGGCATGCATTTTACATAATTTAAAATATTTTATTTAATAAACAAGTTATATAGTGAATCAAAGTTGTCGTACAAGACAAAGAAAAAAGAGATCAAGATTAAAAAAATGAAACTTTTTGTAGAACATTATTTGACAAGAAATATAATTAATCGAATTAATTTTTAATAATCAATATAGTAAACAGGACTGTAATAAATATTAAAATTTAGCATAACTTATAATTACCATAATTTACTGTTTAAATATTTATATATTTTTAAATACTAAAAAAATATAAAATATATAAAAAATAAATATAATACATTAAAAATAAATATAATATATAAATAATAAATAGAAAAATATAAATTAAAAATTTATTGATTTTTAAATATATATTGTTTAATTATATTAAAATTTATGCTCCATCACAATTTCTAACCGTTTTAAGGAATCCGATATGGAGGGTCAATATTAAATTTTTCATTGTTTATGGATGGATGGCTTTTAAAGTAACTTAATGTTTTTTAAAAAGTAATTTTACAGAATATTATAAGCTAATGAAATAAGTCATCTTTCTTTTCTGCTATATTTTGCTTAATATTTTTTTCATATAAAGTATTTGGGAACTTTTGAAACCATACTCTTGAGATATTTATTGACATTTAACTGAAAGATGATGTAAAATAATAATAATAATAAATTTAAATAAATTCCATTTCTCAACATTTCAATTTCATTTCGCTAAACAATAATGGTAACTTTCATTTCTCCATTTGCTATAATTATATTTTTTGTCGTTTACAAAAAAAAAAAAAAAAAAAAAAAAAAAAAAAAAAATAAATATATATCACAATTTCATAATAATGTACAATTTTATAATTTTTAATGTTTTTCTAAAAAATTCAGCGGTGTTATTTTGTTAAAGTATGAAACAATTTTTGCTGGTAGTACATAGAAACTAATATTTTAAGTAACAAATATTTTTAAGAATATTATTTATCTGCGTTGTCACAAACATCGAAGTTCTTAGAAAATGTCTACACAATTTCTTTCGATTGATTAATAAAATATCTGAAATTTCCGATCAACAAATTATTGTATTGTAATAAATGTTGTTAACTAAATAAATAATTTTGAGCTCGATTTTTAAGTTGTTAAAAGATTTAGTCTTCTAAACTATTAAAAAAATCCATAATTTCCGTTTGTTATCAAAATAGCTATTTATTTAAAAAATATTTTGGATCTGGATAAATGGAATTTTAAACCAAATAACAATATAATTAAAAATTTTAAAAATGAATTTAAAGGTTTTGTCTTTATTATTATAATTAACTAAGACAGATTTTGTAATACTTTTATATGTAATAATAAATCCTTAAATTGTCTAATTGAAACAATAAAATTTTTAATTTTCTTTCTTTAACAAAATTATCATTAAGCGTATCATTATCATTTAACTTATTATATATTTAAAAAATAATGTTCTGTTTCATATTTTGAAAACAAAAGAGACATTATTTCTGGCGATCCGATCTATCGTCATACTTCATAAAACATAAAAGTTTTATCTAAAGGCGAAGTAAAATAGAGTTACAGGTTGTTAAAGACAGAAAATTTAATTTATGAAATGGGAAAGGATTGAAAATTAAATAAATAAAAATTTCCTATGAAGGAATATGGGAACAATGAATGCCCCTTTTACATCATTTTCGAGAGTGAGGCGTACGGAATTTGCCCGCAGGCAGCGACAATTTTTAAAAGTGTGCTTCGTAATTGAATTCAGGGGAAATAGAATTGGCGGGGAGTGATCTATGCCAAAGGTAACGGCTGCACTTAAAGTGGAAATATAATGAGATTTTTACATATTTTAACAATATCAAATTATTCTTTAGAGTAGCTGCGATTAAATAGGCGTACAGAAGGGTAGTCTCACATATTTCGATAATATGAATATGAGTTGTCGGATCTTGATGCAATCAATAAAACGAAGACGTTCTTGTGACACTTTTACAATAGTTTAAACGGCACAAAAATTGTATTTTAGTTCTTTGAAATAACTACCAAGTCTAATCTAAAAGTTTTGTGATGTTTCAAGTTAGAATGGGTTTAAATGTTTTTAAAATATTTTTTAAACGGATCACGATTCACAGTTGTTTAAGAATTCAAAATGACTCATTTATTTAATGTAAAGTTTCTGTACTATACTATAAGGTTCAGAAAAAAAGGTCCTTTTATAAAAGAGACTGATCAAGTCATAGTTTATATAATATCAGTTTAAAAATGAAAATCTTTCAAAAAATAGTTAATTGACCTATTGTGTTTGTGAAAACTGTTTAAAACTGTTTGCAAAACTTAAGAATTTTCAAGTTTTGTTCAAAAGTTAGAATCCTTTGGAATTCTGATTTCTCAAATTGTCTGTAGTGATGTTATTTCTGATATTATGTGAGAAAGTTGGTTTTATTCTTTCAAAATGAAAGTTGTAGTAATGATATAATATTATAAATTAATTTTAATTTTAACTTTTCTTCTTACAAGCAATAAAATGCATATAAGCATAATGATTTACGATAAAAAAGGTGAATATGTAAAAATATTGATTCTTATATAGGTACACTGCACCTTAAAGCATTGCAAATAGACAGTTATTTAATACATTTAAATTGTTAAAACTGATTAAATTGACTGAATCTTAGACACGAGGTTCCAGTTTTTTCCACATAATCCAGACGCTTACTAAAACAATAATTTCTTTTCACTACTTCCACGCTTAATTCTTTCAATTAATCCACCGTTTGAATTTTAATACAATGTTAAAAAATAATAAACATTTGAAAGACTAGCATGCGAATATGAATATGTGCTTCCGGGAAATTTACAATTCTAGAAATCGTCGCATTAAGAATAGATATTTGTGAAAATAATTACTTTTTTATTTAAGTTATTCTGATGCTCTTAAATATTAAAGTTTGTTTCTTCCTGATGCAAGCGATTTATTTTTGTTTCATGCATGGACTTTTTAAAATTTCTTATAGAAACAAATATTTTAGTAGTGATATATTTGCATTGTAAACTGAGCAAAAATTCAAATAAATTCTTAAAATAGTTTTTAAAACTTTTTGTCTTTTTTTCAATAAATAAAAATTCTTTTTTTATTTATAAGATCTAGCAAACTGCAACTCAAAAATTTCAGAGTTCTTTCCTTTTTTCATTTGTTTAATTGATTTAATTTTTTTATTGATTTTCTTATTTGATTTTAACTTCCTTGATTGTTGAATTCAAAAGAATTCTGTCTCTTTTACAACATTCTAATCAATATATTAAACGAATCCAAGATAGAGTTCGAAATACGAAATAGGATTTTTAAACAGTTTCTTTAATTTAACGAATCTATTTCTGTAGGGAATCTATTATGTCGAGTAGAAAATGAAGAAGTAGGTAGTGAAAAATAGAAAAAAAAAAAATTGAAGGAATGCTAACATTTTTTTTTTTTTTTCTCCTTACATTGAGTGTATTAACAATCGTTACTCACTGTGCTCTAGGAAATATTTCTATTTGTACTTTGTGGAATTCTTCTATCTCCACTTTAATTGATTAAACAATCTGGTTTAAATATATTATTTTTCAAAGAGTAAGTATAACTTGTAATTTTTTTATGAAGCGATTACTCTCAAACTAGTTTCAAGAAGTAAAAGGAGTCTCATTTTATCATTTTATTAAAATTTACTCTATTTTACTATCTTAGTACTTTAAAATTTCTTTGCATCGTTTATTTTGCATAGTTTATTCAATTTGTAATTACCTCTTTTTTTGTCAAACTACAAAAATTATGTGATGAGGATTTTGAATGATGTTGAAGACTTTACATAAAATAATTATACCATAATTTAACTATTAAAATAGATAAATATACTTAATATTTAATAATTTGGTTTCAATTTTATTAATAGTGATTTTTAAGTAATATCACAATAAAGGAAATCTGTTAAACATTTTGTAAAAACATTTTTGGCATCGAAAACATTTAATTCTTATACACCTTCTTTCTATAGCTTGGGAATGATTTTTTTTTAAAATTCTAATTTCAAATATTTTTATATTAATTTTTAATTTGTAAAATTAAAATGATTTGTTTGAAGACTATTTAAAAAAAAAAAAAAAAATAAAAAGATTTAAAATGAAATTCAGTTCAGTTATCTTTCAGAAATTCAGTTTTTAAATGAAATTCAGTTTTCAGTTTCAGCTGAAATTCAGTTTTATGAAATTCAGTTTTATTGAAATACATTTTCATTTACTGTACACAAACAACCCAAAAGAAAATAGAATCGTGTGATTAAATGTGGACAAATTGCCTCACAATTTTCTCAAACATTGCAGGGAAATCCAAATCTAAGTTTAAAAAATAAATGATTAAATTAATATCAAATATGTGTATCTATGTGTGTACAAAATCATGATTGAATTCAATATGACTATTCCTACGACTCCCCACAAATATTATTAAACATTTCACTCTTTTTCTTAGTTTTTCATTCATTTAAAGCATCACTATTGCATTGACTACTGTCATTTTTCCTCTATATGATTAATCTACTCAATATTTTTATTCTTCTTTATTTCAATATTTCTTGGTATTTCTCTTTTGTTTGAAAATAGTTGTTTTTTTTTGTCTACTAAAGAATAGTGGAGTTTTTATCTCCTAACTAAAACCATTTAGTTACAAAACATTATTGGTTTTCCTATTATACTTAATGCCAAATAAATTTGTGTGGATCTACAAAATGGAGAGAAAGTTAGTGTGTCTTTAAAATCTTGCATTCTGAATGTTATGGACTTTAACCTGAATGCTATTATTTTAAAGATTGAAATATTTTGAAAAAGTTTTGTATTGTCCTTCTTTCAGGAAGACTGCAAGCAAACAAATTGTTAAAATTTCAGTTGTAGCAGTCATAGTTTCTTCCTATTTTAATTATTTTGTGGTCTACCAGTTAACTAAATTTCTTCCGATTTGTTTTCATTTAATTTGGTTTGAATTGAAAACGAATTAACTGCTTGGATTTCAAAAGAAATACTACTGTGTCCAAAAAGTAAGAACAATTTTCAATTCCCGGGGCTTATGGAATTTCAATTTTTTTTTTTTTTTTAGGTTGTTGGCACTGTCCTTGACATCTGTGCGAAATTTGACGTCAAAATATTCATTAGTGTTGAATTACGCTTTGTGGGATGCTAAAATTGATTCCGGCGATTTTTGAAATGTCTAAATTAATTGCATAAGAACCTGCATTATTCGTCATGTCGCTAAATTTCTTCTGAGAAACGGTTCTTATGCCTTCCTTCTTCACTTGAATTTTTTTCATATTACTTTAGTAGAAACTATTCTTTATCTACAAAAAATAATATCTACTAAGTATCTGCCAATTGTTCACTGTAATTGACAGATGCTTTTTTTTTCTGAGCATCTGCACAATGAATTCTTATCCCAAATATTTTAAACCGCAGTTTTCTTTTTAATGTTTTTATTCACCAATGATTGCTTTTTGTCAAAGTCTACTAAATTTACATTTCATTCCTTTCTTTACTTGAACACTTTTTAATCAACAATTTTATCGTTGCATATATATCTGTAATAATTTGAAAAATTCCCTTTGAAACCTGAACAAAATCATAAAAAGTTGTTATTTGTTATCAGTTATTTGCTGAGTTATATTTTATTTTAATGAATATTTGATGTTTTTTTATACTATTCTCTCAAATTGTAAATGCAATACGGAATTTATTTTGAGGAAATGTTACTATATTTCAGAAAAAAAGTTTTCGTCACGAAACAATAGTATTAACCTTTAGGCACCATTAACAAAAATGTATACAATGGCTATAATAGCAAATAAAATTATTTTTATTAAGAAAAATGATTTCATATTAATTTTTTCATTCTCATTCTTTCTTGATATATTTCAAATAATAATATTCAATTAATTAGTAATATTTAATTAACAAAAACATGGAATTTCTATACATATAATATCATTTTTCTAAACGATAATCACAATTGTACAAAACTTTTTCTGATGCAAGTCGAAAGATTTAATTAATTTCTTTTCATTTTTTAATCAAAATGTTTTAAATAAACTTCTGAATACTAATAGTGTTCAGAAGTTTAAAGTTTACAGAACAACAAATTTACAGTTGACTTAAAACTTAGTTAATAAATTTGCAGCTAATTCTAACATAGATGCATTAAATTCAAACGTTTTATAAAAAAAATTAATACAATTTTTCTTTTTTTTTTTTTTTGTGAATATAAACGTTGAACGATATATTTAAAGATTTAGTGTCAAAAAGTTATTAAAAATAACAAACGATTATTGAATGATGCCTTGAGTTTAACACAAATATTAAGCATGTCACATATAGCATTTTGCTGTTCATCAATAAAAGAAATTTGGTATATTTTAAGCAAATAAAGAGTCTTTTTTTCCAAGTTGTGTAAAGTAGAGTGTCGTTAGGTCGATAGTATGGCATCTTTCTGTAATCTGGCATTACCCCTGGACGTTAATCTGAACCATTCAAAACCGTATTTTCCAACTGCCCAAAACTTTAACTTTAATCTCAGTGTTTACGAGCTAAGGCTTTTTTTTTTTTTTTTTTACAAACCTTTTTTCCACTTACTCATTTAAAGCAAAGGCAGAGTGAAAGCTAATGGCGATAGATTCTCTGTTGTTTTGAGTATCAGAAAATCCCCCAACCGCCTTCCATTGAACTTTTCTTTCGAGTCTTCCGTTTTCCCACATAATCACTAGTCGTTCGGGATCATGACAATACGGTAGTTTGTAATAAGAGTGTTGAATGTTTATTTGTACTTAGTTTTTCCGCTTCCCTTACTCGTATAATTATATCTTAAAATACTAAATTAAGTCTGAAATATTGCAGTCTTATTTTGATACCTGGCCATTGTTTAACTGTATCTTGAATCCTTCGGGTCTTCTCCAATACTATCTGGGTAATTCGAGTGACGATGCGGGACATCTATACCGAATCTACTCAATTTAAAAATACGTGATGCAGAACACGTATCTTGGGATACATTTGTGATCTAACTAAATTATAATAGTACTATAATATAATCATAGTGATTCATAAAGCAAATTATGCCAAGAAAGCAAGATAATTTTTATTGTGTACGAAAGGTAACGAAAAATAGAATTCTTACAAAATTTTTGTACGCTTCTTAAAAATGATTCCGTCAATGCTGATTATATCAAAACTTTGTTGAGTATGTCAAAAGTATCATTTATGCATTTAAATTTGGCAAAAAATAAAATTTTGAAAATTGTTTATTTAAAAAAAATAAAATTTTGAAAATTGTTTATTTAAATGGAACAAATAAACGTTTTGAAGCTTGTTTATTTTTGTTTCATACTGTTAATTTTTTAAAGTACTTCATAGTAGGAAGAAGGAACATTTAACTATTAGGTAAAATTAACTGAAAAATTTGAAATTTCTGAATTGTTGAAAACATTAACTTATTCAGGAACATTAACGATTTAGTTGAATCATCTGAATTTTCTATATATTTATTTAATATTCAAATTTTCAACAACGTTATATATATTTTTGTTAATTTTAAAAAAATTTAATTGTCTTTTATTGCAGAAACAAACAAATAAATAAACAGGCAAAAACGATTCATAAGAGGTGATTTAACATGCTTTGGATTTGACAGGGTTTATCAAAAAGTTGCCAACAGAGACTTATACACTGTTACAAAACAGACTTTTACTTCGCAGACTGATTTTACTCTTTATTTTAATTATTATTTATAAATCATTTCTACGAATACTTCTTAATTAAAAATAAAATATTAGCAATGAATAAAAACATTTTGTATAATCTACCCCATCCTTCATAAAAACAACATCTATATTTTTATACTTCGTTACAATTTTTTCCCCAGCCTGCAATGCCAAAAAATAATTATTTTATATTAAAAAAAAACATTAGATTAACCTGACATAAAACTGTGGAGTTCATGCAGTTTATTGGAAGTCAGAAAACTATTTAAACAAACTGTAAAACAACATAAACAATAGTTACTACACAGTCATATAGTCACTATAAAGTCTAGCATTGTAATTAGTAGCTAATTGTATTTAGTAAGTAACTGTAGAATAAAATTGTTTGTAGTGCTAATTCATACGAATTTTTGTTTATAATTATTATAGAATATTGTCGTACAGATAGTTCTCCAGTAATGCTTTATCATTTTAAATAATTTAAATTTTTGAGCACTTTTAACTTTTTTATACATGTGTTAGTGTCCTGAATGAGCCTCATTGATAATATTTTTCATGGGTTTATGTGATATTATTTTTCACGGGCTTATGCAGCATCCATTTGTTTATGCAGTATATCCATGGTTTTTGCAGCATTCCATGATTTATGAAACATATTATATCGATTTAATATTTTTGGAATGCAGATGTTTTCATTACATTATATGTTAATATCGAGTTACAAATATCATCTGTTTAACTACGGATATATATTGACTACATATAACACAATCTATAATCATTAGTTTCGAAAAATTAAACTTTTATTACTATCTTTATTATTACAGTTTTAATTCCTTCATTTTTAGCATTTCTTAGAGGGAATGAATGATAGCAAACAATACAATGGAATACCTTGAATGAAAAATATTTTTAAAAAAATGTATTTATTTTAAGCAGAACACTAACACATTTAATACTTTAATTACAAAGTTAGAGATTTGTTACATAGTTAACTTCTTTTGCAGTAAGGAGACTATTATGAAATATTTTGTTTGATTGCACATATTAAATTATACTCAAAACGTTTATTTATTGTGACATTAGCATTGGTATTATTATCTTTAAAAATCTTGTACAAAACTATAATTACGAACAAAATATAAACAATGATCAATTTTTTTAACCAAATTTTGTGTTGCTGCATTTAAATTTGTTGAAAATAAAGAATATTCGCCGCAATTACAAATCCAAGTACCTTTGCTTTGATCCCTACTACAAACAGACACCCAAAAGAAATCTCTTGAACATAAAAAGAAAAAAACATTTTTATCAGATCTAATTGTAATTGTACCAATAGCAGTTTGAAGTTATCTTTCAGTAAAAGTCATATTCATATCAGAGCAAGAAATTTGGAGATCATCCTCATATAACGAACCATTTACATATGCAGGAATTCGAAGTAAAATGGCATTAATTTTAATCATGATAGAACTTAGGATATTACTTTGTGGGGCAACATCATTTTGAAAAAAAAAAAAAAAACCTTTAAATTAATTTGATAATGATTTCAAATTGATATTATGTTTCATGTTATGTTGTTCATTAATTTTAAATGAAACAAAACTTAAAATGTATCAAAATAATGTAGAAACATTTTGATCTGTTGTTAGAAAAAAATTATTATTTTGATGAATTAATGTTTCAAAACAAATTTTGTTTTTTATTTAAATTTAAATATCTTATATTTCATTACAGGTTTGTTTCATTGGAAATTGCATGCTGTTTATTTCAGAGATTTTTAATTTGGGGAAAAAAAAACTTGTTAATTTGACAGAATGGTGTAGTAAAATTAAAAATTAATGCTAAATATTTATTCTTGTAAGATTTATAATTAATTATCTCGACTAATTAATTTATATTAAGATTTGAATTTTAAAATGCTGCTTTTTCACTTAAATGTTTATATTTACAATTATAAAACCTATTCATATGGGGTGACTAAGGAAAACAAAAAATTCCTTAGTTAAGACATGTGACATTTCACTAAAAAGTTTTAAATAAAATATGTCTGCTAATGGTTGAATTAAATTGGTTGAAATTATTATAGGTATCATTAGTCATAATTATATGAATTCATATGGCTTTAATCAGCTTTATAGAATCTAAAGGAGATTAATTATCTGGACATGATTTTAGTAAATTAATAAATTGTGGCTAAGTCAAGTGTTTGCTAGATTGTTTTTAGATTATTTACAATGAAAATTGCCTTAAAGGGCTAAAGCAGCTTCAAATAAAAAGGATTTTTGTAAAGATTTTGAAAAAGTTTTGACCTTCAAATCTGTATAAAGTATAAACAATTTTTACAGAATTTTTATTCGCTTTATAGAATTAATTCCATCAAAAATTTTTAAAAGCTACTTTATTTCTGAGAACACTAACCAACTTTAAACTTTTAAGTAACATTTTTAAATTATGCATACTTAAATACTATTAATTTTATTTAGATGTATTATACTAATAATTAAGAATAGTAAAAACTCATTCTATTTGTCAACATTCAGATATCTTTATTTTTAGTTTTTCTTGTTAGTAAATATGAATTTCTCGTCAAAATGCACGTTAAATTAATAATTCACAACTTAACAAAAGACATTCAGTAAGAAGATAGATCAAATAAAGTTTTTAAAAATTTAAACACTTTTTCAAACATTATATCTTATATTTAGTGAATGGCTTCTTTATGTTGAGGAAAATTATCGTTTAATTATATTTATTGCTACAATTTATCCATGCAATAATTTAGGATGATTTTTACATGATCTGTGTAAAGCATAATTACTAATATTTTCCTTCAATTACAGTATCAAAGTTTTAAAAGCTGCTGCTTTCTGTGGTTTACAACTTTAAATGAAGTAATTTTAATTTTTATATAATTACTTTTAATTTGATTGTGATTTAATATAATTAAGAAGAGTTTTTATGTTTTCTTTAACACAGCAAATGTTTTTAATTTTGTAAAAACTAGTATTCAAGTTGTCCATATTTAAACATCGTAATTTTGAATCTTTCTAGCTAGGAAATGTGAATTTGTCGAAATGCTCATTAAATTAATAATTCGTAGCTGAAAGTTTAACAAAAGACATAGACATGAAAGAAGAGGGATTAATTAAGAACTTAAAAAATTTAAATGATTTCTATAAATATATTTTTTCATTTCTTATATTTTTATCATTTCTTTAACATAGTAAATGTCTTTACTTTTGTAAAAACTAATATTCAAGTTGTTTATTTAAATATATTAAACTTTCTAGTTAAAAAATATGAATTTCTTGTCAAAATGCTCTTTAAATTAATAATTTATTTCTGAAAAGTTAATAGAAGACAATCAGAAAAAAAGAGGGATCAAAAACTCCTTAAAAATTTAAATGCTTTCTACAAGTATTATATCTTATATTGATTGGATGAAAAGTATTTCCTTATGATGAGGATAATTTTGATTAAATTATTGTTATTGTAACAATTTCTCTATGCAATAATTTAGGATGATTTTACATAAACTTTTAAGAAAATATTTTACTGAAGTGATCGAAAAGATTGAGGAAAATAAGAAATTGTGTAGTAAAACTCCAGTAACATTTAATGCTAATTTTTTAAATCCCTTTTTGATGACTTCAAATAGATATATTTAATGGATTATGCTAGTGATGTTTCATGTTTCTGTTTTTAATAATTTTAAGTGAAGCAAAACTTAAAACGTTTCAAAATAGCATTTTCATTTGTTTTCGTGTTGCTATTTATACTGAAAGCATTATTTCGATGAATTATTTCGTTCAGAATAAAATATGCTTCTTATTTTAATTTTAGTTATTTACATTTATTTTTCATTCAATATTGCATGTTATTTATTTCAGAGCTGTTTATTTTGGGAAACAAACAAACTAACAGAACATATTACCTTTATTGAATGCTCTTGGGAAATTAAAAATTAAGATTTATATTAAAAGATGTGTAAAATTTAATTTATGTATGTTTTAAAGTTTAAAAAGCTGGTTTTTCACTACAATTTTTATAATTTCAATTCGAAGCTGTTGTTATGGTTTGAATAAAAAGAAAACCAAAAGTTCACGAATCGAGACATCTGACGTTTCACTGAAAACTTTTGAAGAAAACATGATTGCTATTGATTATATTCAATTTTAAATCAGCTTTACTTGACTGTGAAAGAGATTAATTATTCGGAAATTATTTTAGTTAATTAATAATCTAGTGCAAAATAAAGTTCTGTTCACATTGCTTAAGTTATTGATTATTTTTTACTTAAGCCTTATATAAAAAGGATTTCTATGAAGATTTCGAAAAAAAAAAGTTATAACTTTTAAACTTGTTAAAAGTAAAAATAATTTTTAATGAATTTTAACCCTACTTATAGGATTGATTCCATCAACAGTTTTACAAGCTGCTTTGTTTCTGAGGATTACAACTTTTAAACGTAACTTTTAACGTAACTTATATATATATAAACGTAACTTATATATGTATACTTTAAAATAATAAATAATTTCTTACTTTAATAATTTTTTATCCTTTTTAAGTACTTAAATAAATTTTTTATGATGTTATATAATTAAGAAAAGTTTTTCTTTAGTAAAAACTAGTATTCAAGTTGTCAACATTGAATCATCTTTATATTTAGTCTTTCTAGTTAAGAAAAATTAATTTTTTTCAAAATGCTCACTAAATTGATAATTCATGCACTGAAAATTAATAAAAGGCAATCAGAAAGAAGATGAATCAAATAAAACTTTAAAAAATTTAAACACTTTCTTCAAATATTATATCCTATATTTATAGGTGATATATATATATATTATATTATATTTAGAGGAAAAATATTCCCTTATGATAAGGTAATTTTTGGTTAAATTATATTTCATGTTACAATTTATCTATGCAATAATATAGGATAATTTTTTACATAAACTATGAAAAGTATATTTATTGTAAATTTTCCTTTTTTAAAAAAAAAAATTGTATAAAAAGTTTGGATATTCAACTCATCAGGAAATTTATGCATGGCCAAGAAAGTTGAGGCTGAAACAATTTCAGTTTTAGTATGAATTCATTTTGGTAAACTACAATCTATTTTGCTAATTTGTAATATCTAGAATATACAAATATCAAGATTTCCAAGCAGATACATTAGTTACTTTTCCATTTAAAATAGGATGAAATATTATAGCCAAGAACGGTAGATATATTAAATACCAAACTTCTAGCCTTCCGAAGGTCATAAGCTGACAAAAAGAGCTTTTTATTGTAGGAAATTTTATACATGGTCTCACAAATGAAACTCGCTTCCAAATTTGGGTGTTAATATCATATTGTAAAATAAAAATTACAACATGATATTAACGGTACCTTAATTAATGTTGTATTCAAGGTATAAATTAAAGTAATAATCAAGGAAATTATAAGTGGTGCCTACATCTTAGCTGTGGTCATAGTGATATGGTGTGTACCTATCAATTGCATTATAGAAATTTTAGATTTGTGTATTTGTTTTACTGCTTTCAATAAGCTTCAGAATTAATTCATAATGCTAAGGAATGCTTAAAAATTTACTTACATTGAATAAATGTTTCGTGGAATACTTTACCTAGTTTGTCACTAGCATTAATATCATTCATTTTTAAGAATTGAAAGATATATTTTAATATATATATTTATTGAATATTCATTGAATTACTGCCATTAAAACATAAAGAACTTTCTTTCATCATCTAAAATTAGTTTACCACATATAGAACAGCAAATAATTATCAAGGATTTTAATACCGTCCTGAGCAAGATTACAAATATACCGTATTTTTTTTAGTCTCATAACACATATTTTTTTTAGTTTTAATTTATAGAAGTATTTCAAAATAGAAACATAAATATAATAATATAGCTGTTCCATGGCGAATAGGCTAGTTTAGACTTTTTTGAAACTTAGCACCTTTGTTCGCAGAGGTAAATCTTCTGATGTAACTCTTCTATCACTAGTCATTAAAAGCGACAAACGTCCTCATACATACTGTATAATCCTTCCTGCTGAATAATCACAGTACGCTTAATGATTTAACACGTGAATTTAATTTTTTGGTCGACAAAGAAAAATAACAATTCTTGAGTGTTAAATTTTGTTTGTTCATGAGCCTTTCAAAACTCAACTGAGTATCACTAGTCACTGTAACTTGGTTTCATTGGTCATTATTGTTAAAGTATTTTTAATTTCTGTATTATTACTTTCATGTTGCGAATGATGTAATTCAATTGGAGAATGCATCTATAATATATCTGTCTAGACTGATGTGTATGTCTGATTATATACTAATATGAAATGGTATTCTATAACCAAAAAATTACAATCATAACACCAATTTTTCTATGAATTAATTTCATTTATAAATGGTATTGAAACAAATAAAAAACAAGAACATAACATTTTAGTAGTTTTTGAACTATAAAAAAACTTGTAAGTCCAATACTAAATTGCTTGTAACGATATTAATATTTATAACCAATTTATGTAGAAAAAAAATTGTGAAAAGTTTAAAGAATAGATTGACTAATTTTCTCTAAAAAGGTTTTTGACTTTATTTTCCTTGGTATTTCCAGAAAAACTTTTCCAAATGAAACGTATTAAAAATCTATCTGTTAACATTAAATAAAAATATGATTCAATCTCACAATGAAAACAAATAGTGTGGAAATTATTACTCAATCAACAGATATTGTCAAAAATTAATATGTAGAAAGATCACCTTCCTGCTGCTGCATATAAAGTAAAATTAATTTTGAAATACACTCCTTTAGATATTACACACAATCAATCTTTGGGTTTTTTCAATTATTTCTTTAACCAGATCATATTAATGAAATAAAAATTTTAATCTTATATGTTTCAAAGAAAAATTAAGTTTAAATAATGAATTCCCTTTTCATTTCTAAAGTCTATTAAAGTCTTTATGCAGAAGAAGAAATATGCATTCTGCATTTTAGAAATCACATATAATTTACAAGTGCTGCCAATTAAGTTATACTTTTTATTTCATTTTTTTCTCGCACTTACCGAAGAATATATATATTAAAACTCATGGTTGATGGCGCAGGAATACAAGTGAAAACGTAATTGAAATAAGATGATATCGATTGTTTTTATAATTTAATTTAGCCTTCATTTTACATTTAATTTTTTTTGTGTTGAAAAGATTTTCTCCGTCACATTTTAAGCAGACTTTAATCACTCACTTAAATACAAAATTAACACAAAAAAAGAAGAAAAATAATTCTTTAGAAAGTTTCTGCAAAATTCAATAACTTGTATACGTACTGACGTCAATAAACTTTCTGTTGTAGTGTTCTCGAAGTACATGAATACAATAGAAAAACATAAATTTTGTTATTATTGTGACTAATCCTTAGTATCTGGCATAGCGGGATAGACACCCCATGATAATCTACTCATAATGAGAGAAAAAGCGCAGCTTCTGCTGTGATGGAGCACCCGTATGTAGAAGTCTGACTTCGTTCGAAGAAACAGGGAAGGATTTTTTTAGGGGATGCTACACAGCGTTTGCTAATGGTATGGGAGTAAACCGGAAACATCCCATCAGATAGTCCAACCAACGAGACAAGAGTCTGAACATAACAAGCGCCATCAGGTCTCCTCTTTTTTTTTTTAAAAAACATTTTCTACATCAATGCCGCCAGCGTATTACACCTCGGCCTTACTGCTTATCAGTGGCGCAAGTTACCACTGAACCACGAGTCGGGCTTGTCTTTGTATGAGAACAATAATTAGGCTTTATAAAAAGCAGTAAATGTCTAAAATAAATAAGTAAGTGCATATGATAAAATGTTTGTAAATAAAGAGGAATTTGATATTCAGTTTCAATTATGTTCATCTAGATCGAAATTTGTACTTTCATTTAAATAATTGACAGCTTAAAAATGTAAGCATCAGGGGTAGCAAAGATTTGATTAAGCTTACAGAGCCTTTGAAATCTCAGATTTCAAAAATAAGGATACAAATGACAGGACATGGTAAAGTCTCCACATCTATTTAAACGATTAGGCTGCCTGGAGGATATTTTCGACGTTTCTTTCCATTCACAAACTTATGGCAAATATTCCGCGGTACTCTTTCTGAATGTTGCCATTATCGATCGAATTTAATTTTATAAAGTTTGAACATATAATAAACTACGAATTAAAAACAATTTGATAAAAAGTGTTTCTTTTCACTCTACATAAAACTGAATTTTCGTTTTCTTAACTTAATGAATATTCATCCAATTTGGCGTAATTCCCCAACATGTCTTTTTCAAATTATGCTCCTTGGAAAAAATGGTAAAAATTTCAGAAATAATGTTTTGCTATTTATCTGAATGTTCTACAAATTTGTCAGCTCACAGCATCTCTTTTTGTCCATGTATACATTGGAAGGGGAGAATGTTTTTCCGAGACTATGAAAACCATTCTGAAACTTAAAATAATAATAAAAATTTATTATATATCATTTTAGTATAAAAGTAAATGAAATGAAGGATAAACGGTATTAAATAAGAATATTCACATATTTTAAAATATCTATAGAAAGATACAAATAAAAAGGATAGGTTGAAATACAAATAATCAAGAAAAACGTTTACCGAAATCCCAAAAGCATAAATATATTAAAGCAAAACAAGCAGGCAAATAAATATTAAAGCGTACGTCGAGCGCTAGTGGCAATTTGGAATATTTCATTAAGAGAAAAATATGTTTTTTTAAACGATGACAAATGCAAACGATAGTTTTGTTTAAGCAATGACTATGTTTGAGCGATGATTTTGTAATTATATAAGTTCATTTATTCACGAAGCCAATAAATTGTGAATGTACTTATTGCTGTAAAAAAAAAAAAGGCTGTCATTTCTAATGGAATAATTTGCATCACACATTAGTGGCAAAATACATTTATACTAAATGTGGTTCATTGTGAAAACTTTTGGCAACTTTTAAGCTAGTTTAAAATAATTTACTAACTCCATTCAGAAATGAATTACATGGTTTTTCCCTTCTTATTTCACATTCACAATTTTTTCACCGACAATGATGAAGGAAATAGGACCCAGGAGGACCTTCTAAGAGGACCTACAGGGGTGAGTTGTTACATGTAAATATTTTTATTTAATTATGTGTTAGATTTTAATATTTAATTGTTTTCTCTTAAATTAGATTTGCTGTATTACTTTTCAACAATTTTTTTTTTATATGATAGAACTTTTGCATATAGATTAGAAATATATAATTAAAAAATCGTATTGTTTTATACCATGCAGTTTATTAAAAGAATTGCTAAAGTTTTTAAGTGGAATACAGAAATTCGGAATCTTCTACTAGGAGAATAATATATTTAAAAAAATATATTTATGAAGATTGAACCATCACCAATAACGATTTCTACAATCAGGTATAAATAGTAAAATCACAATTCAATGTCAAATAAATAAAATTTTCATTAAATTATTCAAATAGATAGAATCAAATATCTAAAAATTCTTTTATTCCATCATTTATGAAAGTTCTAAGTGATAAATGAATGTGAAATATGTGATATGAAATTTACAGGCATATTAAAACCATAATGATACTCAGTCACTCTAAATTATGAAGGTATCATGCAAGTTCATTGTAACAAACACTCAATCGATCAACTTAGCTGAATTTAGTATCAAACTATCTATAAAGCTGAATTTATTTTCTGTTATATACCAGCCCTTCTAATGGTAAATGACCTCAGATCAAAGTTTCAACCTATGTAAGCAACAACATAGTGCATTTCTGAGAAGCTTACAATAGTAAAAATCCCATACGCATACAAAAATAATCCAAAAGTAAACTAATACATTTTACTCTACTCTTCATAATGTATCTATATAAATAATTTTTATTTTTAAACAAAAATTGTTTGGTTTATTTCAGTTCAAAAATAATATGTTTGGAATTTTCATCACAACAATATCATTAAATATTGTTCTGCCATTTTGAAATTTAAAATCTATCTATAATCAGCTATCAAACAAAAAAGGAATAGAGAAAGAATTTGAAGATAATCGAATTCTTCGAGAAGAACGTTGAATAATAAAAATAATACAGTCGTTTACAGTCCTATTCATACTAATTCCGTAAATATTTTTAAAAAATTGTTTCGACTTTATTTTATATCATAGATTGTTCAATATTGTTTTCATTATGAGCAAATTTATTGGAGCAAATTTATAGCTCTAATTGTACAAACTTCAGAAAACGACTAAGGATTTAAAAATGTCAGTCAGTCCTTGGTTTTCGGTGTTCCTTGGCCCCCATTGGGCCTAAAACACCTGTCTTGTAGAATGAAGGCATTGGGTGGATAAAAAACATATTACATGATCATTACAGGATAGCGAGCAATAATTTAAGTCCCCAAAATAAATTTAGAAAAATTACCAAAAATTAAATAAAAGTTAAAGAAAATAAAATTAAAAATAAAACCACAATTACAGAAAATAAAGAAAAAAAGAGAGAATAACACTACGAAATGTAGGAACCGCTGCTAGAAATGATGACTAAAGAATCAGCCCGATCCAGTTCGTCTAGGACGATTGAAGATTGTTAAGAACAGCCCGAGGGCGTTTAGCATTTTCCGGCAGAGTGAAATCGTATCTCGAAAGATTACGTATTTCGTCGTTCGGAATATATTCAAGACCTGCGTAAAAATTGCTTGCAAGCTTGAACATAAAATTTTGAATAGAGGGGAGGTCATGACAGTGACGAATGTCATCATTTCTAAAAAGTACCATGGAGAGTTGGTGATCATTCTAAGAAGTTTATTTTCAAGCCTATTGATATAATTAATGTGGTACCTTGCAGCAGAACCCCAAACCGGGCAAGCATAGGTAATAATGGGCCGCATATAGTACATGTAAATTATTAGTTTATTTTCAAGTGAGAGGGTGAGTTTTTGTTAATATACGGG
>BPLR01002179.1:0-79321 GCA_021605095.1 Caerostris extrusa
ACGTACACTGGTACATTTAATTTATTTTCTCTATTATAATAGTTTGAGAGACGACTCCTCATTAGAGATAGCTATATTTTCAAACGGGAATCTTTGCTATCATGACTTTAATGAGAAAGTTTGTGGTCGTTTAAATTGGGAGATGGTATGGCCATCACCCATCCAAAACTCCAATTTACATGTATTAAAAAACTATGAAAATTTATCTGGGATATTAATGAAAAGTCTCAATTGAATGAAACATTAATGACTTAAAACTTTATTAAAACATTAATGAAATAAAGTTAGGGGTCATTTAAATTGGAAATGTGATGTGGTTACTTAAGCCCCAACACTTCTAAGCTACAATTAATAAGCATAAAAAACATTATGAAAAGTTATCTGGGATATAATGAAATGTCTCATTTTGAATTATATTAAATTAGACTCACTTGCATTAAAATCATTAGCATTGCTGCTAATCAGTTGATCATCATTGCTATTGAGTTTGTAGCAATGCTACTGATCTTAATACATTTTTCAATTATAATGATATTTAATGCATATATTCATGAAGCAAATCGTAATTGTATAGTTGTAGTTGTAATAAAGTTGGTCGTTTAAATTGGAAGGTGGTATGCGCACACTTACGCTATACCCCTTCCAAACTACAATTGATACAGCATAAAAACTATGGAAAATTCATCTGGCTTTATTAATGAAAGTTTCATTTTGAATTAAACATTAAAATCAAATGGGGATTGTTCACAATCAGTTGATCATCATTGCTACTGAGTTTTTAACTATGCTACTGATTTTAATACATTTATTAATTATAATGATTCATAATGATTTTTTCTATATTTAATACGTTTTTCAATTATAATGATTTTTACTGATTTTAATACATTTTTCAATTATAATAATTTTTACTGATTTTTAATACATTTTTCAATTATAATGATTTTTACTGATTTTTAATACATTTTTTAATTATAATAGTTTTTACTGATTTTAATACATTTTTCAATTATAATCGTTTTTACTGATTTTAATACTTTTCAAATATAATGATTTTGATGCATTTATTCAGGAAGCAAATTGGCTTAGACATTAAGTAACTTTCTTATGCAGGAAGCAAAATTAGTTTAAAATAAGAATGATAAAAATTAGAAGTGATTTTAATTATAACGATTTTTACTGATTTTAATACATTTTTCGATTATAATGATACGCATTCGATTTAATTCATTTATTCAGGAAGCAAACGGCTTTTACTTAGTAACTTCCTTATTTATCAGAAACATATCTAGTTTTAATTAAGATTGATAACAATTAGAAGTGGTTTTAATTAAAATTATTTTTCAATAGTTTAGATTTTTATCAGATTTATTCACGAGTTTTAATAAAAGAATGAACTCTCTTCTAGTCGGAAATGTCTCAGCGAAAGTAGATTCTCTTTTTTTTTTTTTTTTAACCTCAATCTCTGTGATTCCTCGCATGTTCTTTCAAAGGTTACATCATGGAACATATTCTTCTTCCTGAATGTAACAGCACCGAAAAGTAATAATTTAGTACGGCAATTTATCACATATTTCAATTATGATGATTTCTACCGATTTTATTACATTTTCTAATTATGATGCTTTTTACTGATTACATTTTTCATTTATGATTTTTGCTTATTTTAATACATTTTTCAATTATGATGATTTCTACTGATTTTATTACATTTCCAATTATGTTGCTTTTTTACTGATTTTATTATGATAATTTTTTACTGATTTTATTACATTTTTCAATACGAATGATTTTTACTGATTTTAATACATTTTTCAATTGAATTATTTTTTTGTATTTATTCAGGAAGCAAATCGACTTAGCAAACTTTTCTTATTTATCGTAAGCAAATCTAATTTTAAATCAGATTAATAAATTTTTAGAAGCGGTTTTATTTTATAACTATTTTTCAATTGTTTAGATTTTTATCAAACTTATTCACGAGTTTTACATAAAAGAACGAACTCTTCCAAGTCGGAAATGTTTCAGCGAAAGTAGATTTTAACCTCAATCCCCTGAGATTCGTTCTTTCGCAGAGGATTACATCATGGTGCATATTCTTCTTCCTTAATGTGACAGCAGCGAAAAGGAACAACAAAGAGAGGCACCGAGGCACTGCGGGGTAAAAGATGATGGAAGCGCATCAAGTGTCAAAGATTTTTATGTGTCAATAACTTGTTGGTGGCTTTTTCACTTTCGTGTTGTTCCTTTGTTTACGAGATCAGCAAACAATGAGAAAAGAGAGTTTGGTACTGAATAATCCCTGAATAGAAACAGCTGTCTGTGTCTTGTGATTTAGGATCCACGGTATTTGCAAAGGAGGCATAAAACGTGGCATTAACTTTTTTTTTTTTTTTTTCGTTTCGATCGGGAATACAGAAGTAAATCAGTAAGTGTTTTCTATTTACAGTCTTTCGAAGGTGAAATAAATCGGAGATTCTAATACAATAAAACAAGGGATGTCTTCATTCAATGCTGTTTTTGTTCTGCGTTATGAATTCCGTTCTCAAACAAAATATAAAGTTGGAAGTCTGTATAGTGTTTTAGACAAAGGTAGTTCTGTTTTTATTTTGGAAAATACATTAAATGTTGCTATCATGGTAATTAAAATACCTTCTTAAATTTAATGTTTTCAGCAAAACATTGTATTATAGGTCAACAGCATTTCTACATGTTCGTTAACTACGTGCATCCGTTTGCATATATTGTCACAGTTTCCCCAATTATTGGCTAAGTACTCTGGCGCTCGTTGCTACAGGGTTCAAGTCCCGGCGAGAACAGGGATGTTTGTAATGGTTCGAAATCCACTTTAAACTGTAGATTCCTGGCTAATATTTTTTTGTTTTAATACAGCTGGCAATACAGAGACAATTAATCTTTATGCCATAAGCAAGGGTTAGCACTAACCAGGGGGCACGTGTAGCTTGGAAATATGCTACGGACACCAGTAATACTACCACCACAACGCACTAATCATATTAGACAGAGACCTGCGGTTTAAAGTGGATTCCGAACCACTACAAACATCCCTGGTACCACCGGAATAGAACCCGAAACCTGTGGTACCGAGCCCCAGAGACGCTACCCACTCGGCCATCAGGCCCCACTTAAAATTGAACATCATTAAAAATAAAAATCAAATAAATTAAAATCATTAAAGTAGTTATAAATTAAACTAATTAAAATTAAAAATCAATAAAATAATTAAAAATTAAATTATTTAAAATTAAAATATCATTAGATTAATTAAAATTGAAAATCATTAAAATAATTATGTATAATAATCAGGAAACAATTAATAGAGAGAAATAATAGAAAACTTATACCCGGATACGTTTTTGTGTTATCCTGGCTTATTAAAACAGTAAATTTGTTACATTTAAATTAACTCAATCCAATTACATCTTTAAAATGACGCTTCAAAAACTTGATTCGAAAAGCAATTAATTTAACATAGCATGATGGTATTTAGAAAGAAAAACTTCTTCAATTCTCTTGATACAATTGCAAACAACAATTAACAGAAGGATGTTATTTAAAGTCAATTTAATTGCACGTTACGTGACGTTCAATAAAATCCACATCACTCAAACATAATTTTAAATACAATCAAATCAAACGTACTGTGTCCTCTAATTAACTAAATGGTATTCATTGCTTATGCGCCTTCATTTGAAACCCTGGCGGTTTCTTTCAGGTTGTCATTCAGGTCCAAATAACGCCAGTTGGCGGTTTCACTTTAATTACTCTGAGCCATTCCTGAAGAATGCCCGGTATTTAATAAGAGAGGGGAATAACTTCTCTGTAGTATATATGCGATATCAAAAACAAAAGAAAAATGATTTCTTAATTTTCCCAAGATATTACTTGCTACTTAATAACTCGGACATAGCCTGCAGATGGCTGGGTTTTTTATCACTTTCGCCATAAGTTTTCATTTTGTTTTTTCCAGTAACGTGAGAAGTTTTCTCATTATCAATGTATTTCCCCGTGTCAATGCCTTTAAAAGGTATGGAGGATAACGTGCAGTAATAATTTTATTAGCGTCTTTTTATGCATCTTTTAAAAATATGTGTTACGAAACAGACGTCGTAAGTGTTCCAGGAAAGTCAGGAAAGAAGACACATTGTTGAAGAATTAAGTTCCATACTTATATGAAGATTTTCTTGCATCTAATGAAATATTGCAGATCAAAGATTTTTAACCTTTTGGGTTCCATGGCCCCCATTTTAGCCAGTAAGATGGAGGTCACAGATCCCTTTTGATAGAATAATGGAAGCATAGGACTCCTACTCAAAATAATTTGTGTATAGTAAAATATAAATTATGTCAGCTAATAATTACGTCAATTTAATTAACAATTTAATACTTAAAAAATTAATCCTTCCCTTGAAATATTTGCTGAATTATCTTCTTTCACTTTAAACAATAGCCTTAAATTCGTTTTGATTCCAAAAATAGAATTCTATTTATGACAATATTAATTCTGACAATATTATATATCATAATTTCATACTATAATACATAATCTTGTCATATCATGTTTCTAGCCAATATTAACTTTTTTCTTTCTACTTCTTTCTATATTCATTTTTAACCAACAGCAATTTAGAAAAAAATTAAAAAAAAGAGTAATACGCGAAAAATTATATTCGTATTTGTGGTTATTGAGCATAAAATGTAAATTACAATTGAAAATATTTTTGTATCATGTATTTATCCATGTAAAGAGTTTTCATATGTTTTATTTACTTTAATTTGTTTCATATATTTATTCATATTCTCTCATTCAGTCATATTTAGTCATACTATTCTCTCATTCGTAAATCATTTGTTTATTTTCAATTTCAATTCAATATTTTCAATTATTCAATTTCAATATTTGATCGATTTTAATTCAATATTTTCAATTCAATTTCAATATTTTCAATTCCAATTCATTGTTTTCAATTCAATTTCAATATTTGATCGATTTTAATTCAATATTTTCAATTCAATTTCAATATTTGATCAATTCCAATTCATTGTTTTCAATTCAATTTCAATATTTGATCAATTCCAATTGAATATTTTCAATTCAATTTCAATACTTGATCAATTTCAATTCAATGTTTTCAATTCAATTTCAATTTAAATCAATTCAACATTCAAGTATTCAATCATCTTCATTCGAATTTTATATATTTTTTTAACGCTCTCATTTTCTTTAATTGGTAAGGGGTTGCATAGCACTAAATACTGGATGAGATGTAACGTAAATTAAAAATGTATGACGGACTGAAAATAACTCTTTGTACAAAAAAAAGTAAATTTAGAACTCCAATCTATCAAGTATTTTGTTTATTTTTTATATATAGATTTATCACACTTCTGCTTTCATTACTTTTGCCATTATTACACCATTAAAATTTTCTTTCAAGAAGTTCAGCGTCCCTGTTTTTTTTGAAAATGGAATCGATGGACCTTTATTAGACCCACTCATCAACAAACGGGTGAAACACTTTACCACCTACATGATGGTAACCGAAAAACCTACTTTCCAAAATTAGAATCCTCCTTCATTCCCGCACCTTCATCAAACTACTCACTGACCGAACAAGACAAAGAAAAAAATAAATAACAAAACGGACATTCCTCAACCATGAAATTTGTTAGCATTCAGTGAAGAAGATTCCACCACAACAAAAAATAGCCACGTAAATAAAAAATAAACGAAACAAAAGCATTTATTTATTTATTTTTTCATACCCGACTACTTCACTATCAAAATTTATCTGGGAAATCTTCCTACAAGAGACACAGATAAAAATCTACCACAAATAACAAAACGAAAAAAAGTAACACAAATAATGAAATTGAAGCAAAACTCATTTCTTTTTTTCTCTCTCTTCTGGGAAAAGTAGGACATCCTTCGTGCAGTATCTCGATTGGTGAAGAAACCGAAGCAAATAAAGTAAATAAAAACTTGCTGTCCTCGATAAGTTTCTAACAGACCTGCCGGGTCGGGAGGTTGTGTCCTACTTTTGACGAGTCTACATTTCATCTCAATGCAAAACGTCCCTGGCTGCAGGCTTGCATGAGCATACGAATGCATTGTTGTAGGAAGCAATCACCAATTTTCTAATGATCTTCTTTTTGCCACCGTCCTCTATGAAAGTGTCTTTTTGACATGATCTTCTTTTTCAAGTTCCCAAATCGTTTACTGTAACTTTGACCTACTCTTTATGGATTTTAGATCCAGAGTGATTTTAAATGCTATTGATGATGTTTTTGAATTATTTATTGGTGGTGAAATGATGGCTTCATTGATCGAGACATATTTTATGTTTCAAGTTCAAGGCGAGCTATTTTAAAACAACGGCTTCTAGAAAAGTGAAAAAAGACTCTATAAAAGTATCTTTTTGTCATGATCTTCTTTTTTCAGTTCCCAAATCGTTTACTGTAACTTTGACCTAATCATTTGGATTTTAGATCTAGAATCATTTACATGCTTTTGATAATGTTTTTTAATTATTGGTGAAATGATGACTTCATAGATCGAGACATATTTTACGTTTCAAGCTCACGGCGAGCTATTTTTCAAATAACGACTTCTTGAAAAGTGAAAAAAGACTCTATAAAAGTGTCTTTTTGTCATGATCTTTTTTTTCAGTTCCCAAATCGTTTCATGTAACTTTGATCTACTAAACATAAATTTATCGAGCTATTTTGAAACAACGACTTCTTGAAATGTGAAAAGAGACTCTATAAAAGTGTCTTTTTGTCATGATCTTCTTTTTCGAATTCCCAAATCGTTTACTGTAACTTTGACCTACTCTTTATAGATTTTTCGATCCAGAATGATTTAGATGCTATTGATGATGTTTTTGAATTATTGGTGGTGAAATGATGGCTTCATTGATCGAGACATATTTTACTTTTCAAGTTCAAGGCGAGTTATTTTAAAACAACTGCTTCTTGACAAGTTGTATTTATTTCTTTTCTTTGTTTGTTCTTTTTCTGTTCCCAAATCACGCATATATATACTTTTGAAATCGGATTGTTGTGTATAATATGATTGATGATGTTTTAAATTCATTTGTTGAAACGATGATTATGTTATGTTTTGAATTTCAAGTTCAGAGGATATCGAAAATATATTTAACATGATTTTTTTTCCAATTCCCACAATATTTTTAAAAAATTGTGATTTATTATGAGTTGCAGATTGATTTACTATGAGTTTCTGAGTTGCGTTATTGGATCAAGAATAGCTTTACTATTAATCATGATGTTTTGCAATTGGTAAAAATCCGGTTTTGTTGATCCAAATATATTTTAAGTTCAAAATGAGCTATTTAAAACAGACTCTTTAAATATATATTTTTTCCCCCGAAATTTTAACGGTTAGTTGTTTTCAGTTTCCAAATCTTATCGGGTTTTTTTTTTTATTTTGTTAGTTTTAAAATAACAATAAAAAAGAAATAGGGTAGATATAGATATCTAGAAACCACAGCCCACTACAGTATGTAATTTTTATTTTTAAAAGTTGTACGATTGATTATTTTTGTAAAAAAGCAGATTTTTTTTTGAAAAATAAAAATATATAACAAGATACGGCCTTGATTTAATAAAAAATAAAAATTGAAAGTTTTCTAATCGTCTTTGTTTCTTTCTTTATCTTTCTAATTTCAAAAAGTATAATAATAGTAATAAAAGTATCTCAATTCTGTTGGTCATGAAAGCATCGACTATCGGCACAGGTTTTCAACTTTTATGGGGTTCAAAAAATTACTTGTTTTGTAAATTGAATTCCATAAACTACGAGTAGTTCTAATCGTTGCCGAAAAAAAGTTTTAAGATGCCCAAATTTATTTAGAACCGTAAATATTTGCGGAAAAACATTTTCACTTAATGTTGTTAACAAACTGATAACTTGAAACCGATAGATTATTTAATTAGTAATTTTTCGAATGGGTAATACTGAGATATATTATAAAATACATAATAAATCAAAGTAAAACCACGCATCAAATTCTCTATTTATTTTTGCATTATATTAATTTTCACTATATGTCTCTCTCTCTCTCTCTCACACACACACACTCTCTCTCTCTTTATTTTATATATATAAATAAATATAAATATATATTTATTTATATGGTTGAGGTGTATAGCAACTCAAAAGCTTTTACAGGTTGTAGTCGAATACCTAGTGTATTTTATCGATAATAGACAAGTTATGAGTCTTTTTTCAATTTATTAACATAAAATTTAAGGAATTAAAAGAGCTGGGGTCCAACTTGTGGCTCAGTGGCAACGTGCATTAGGGAGGAGTTTCCATCCGCTGGTGGATTTGTTGTAGACACTGATACAAAAAACGATTAAACTCGAGGCATTTGTGATGTTCAGCATTTTACCTCGTTAGGACTACCTGGTGGGGAATTTCCCAGGTTTTCTACCATAGATGCGCAAATGCGCGGTGGTTGCCCCTAAACGTCCACCCCGGATGCACTGCCCTCCTTCTTCATCGACACGAAGTCAAGTCAGACTTCTACCTACGGGTACTCCATCACAACAGAAGCTGCTCCCCTTCCCTCCTTCCAGGTGACCACATGGGTTCATGGACTTGGTCTAGAGGGGATTTTCTTCCAAGTAGGATAAAAACAAACAAACGAAATAAAGGGCCTGAATTGTCCGAGTGGCTGGCGCTCTGGGGCTCGGTACCACAGGTTTCGGGTTCGAGTCCCGGAGGTGCCATGGATGTTTCTAGTGGTTCGGAATCCACTTTAAGCCGTAGGTCCCAGTCTCATATGACTGTAGAGCATCACAGAGCGCAAGTCAGACTTCTACCTAAGGGTGCTCCTTCACAACAGAAGCTGCTTCCTTCCCCTTCAACCATTAGTCCATACGGGTTCGTGGGCTTGGTCTAGATTAGATATCTACCAAATGAGATAAGTAACAACAACAACAACAACAACAACAAAAAAAAAAGACTTGGGGTCCAGCTCCAGGAGACAACTGTGAAGTACGTCCAAGAATTTCGAAGGTTATAATACGTCTGCAAGACGCAGCGAATGAAATAAAAAAACAAATTAAGAAAGTGTTTAGAACGATTAATTAGACTGTATAAACAGAAATTAGAGAGTCATGACAACGATTAGTTAGAGAGCCCTGAAGCGTATTTTTGAAACATTTTTGAAATTTATTGAAATATTTTTTATGAAAACATTGAGTGAAAACATTTTTGTATTTTTTATTCTTAATCACTCTGTTCAATTGAGCGTATAATTCTCCGTTCCACAACAGTCCGTCTGATTTAAACATCACTTGAATATACTATTGTTGATGTTGGAATCTTTTGGAATGAAATAACGGATTGTTTACTATTGACATGTATTGAATTTCTAGTTCAGTGATTATTCAAAACATTGTCACTTGAAAACCCACCATGCATTTTATTTTCAATTCACTAAATATTTACAAGAAATGTATCATTACGCTCGGTTTAATATGAATACAATTGATGGATTGTTATTTGAAAAGGATGGTTTCATCTTTCATTTTTGTTATATCTTAGCTGATTGGTTAAGTGATTCGATCACAAACAAATCAATCTTCTAGTAAAATACAAGTTGTTGTTTTTCACTTGATAAGAGATGCTCATACCTCTGGGAGGACGTGAGTCGCTTGTATTCATAGTAATTTGACTGCGGGTTCCACAATAAAATACCCTCTCAAACATTAACTAAAATGTATAATTTTAATTTCTTCATCTCTCTCTCTCTCTCTCTCTATATATATATATATATAAATATTATATATATATATATATATATATGTAAGTATCAAGGAGACGCCAAATATATATACTGTACGGAAATATTCGACTTGTAGAGGTTTAGATTCTTCCTAACTTATTTTGAGTTAGGTAAAATAAATACAAATTCAAATTACAGAGGTAATAAACATGTTTTATTTGCAACTTAAAAAGTTATATTATGTACAGCAATAAAAAGCAAAATAATTCCGAAAAAGAACCTTAAAATTAAAAAATATTATGTATTAAAAAAGTCAGTTATTATTATTATTTTTTTGCTTTTTAGACAATTCGATCGTTCTCTATCTATAGCATTATCTAAGCTAGAATGAGCAGAAAATTATTTTTCTTCTGAGTTGCTTTTCAAAGAATTGGTTATTCTATTTACTGTATACTCATACATTGTTTTCTAAGAAACAATGACGTGCATTATCGGCAAATCCTTAAAGTCGGTAACTTATTTTCTTTGAGATATAGAGGGTAATTAGTTTCAAATGATCGAGTTGTAAAGGTTGTAAAAAAGATTGTAAAATCAAACATTGCTAATGTTCGAGATACAGAAGTCCAATTTTTTACAGAGGGAAAATATATACCAAAATGGCTTGTGGGGATTGACTAATTATTTCTACTTATAGAGGGTTGAAATTTCGAGTAATGGAGGAAAAACTTTTTTTTGAGTTGTGGAGGTTTTCGACTTAACCAGGTTCGACTTAAAGTGGTTCTACTGTGTATATATATATATATATATATATATATATATATATATATATATATACTAGAAGGACTCGACATGCGTTGTCCTGCCAAACAAAATGCATTGAAGAAAATTACATATCGAGATTATTTTCTTGTTCCTTTGTCAGTAAGATAACCTTAACCTTACCTATGAACCTTCTAATCGATATAATATTATTAAATATGTAAAAAAATTTAAGTTATTCCGTTGTATTTCAAACAATTACTAAAAATATAGCATATTAGTACATTAAATGCCAATAAGAACACAACTAACTCCGTTGTATTCCAAACAATTACTAAAAATATAGCATATTAGTACATTAAATGCCAATAAGAACACAACTAACTCGTTGTATTACAAACAATTACTAAAAATATAGTATATTAATACATTAAATGCCAATAAAAACATAATTGAAAATCTGCGAACCGGAATTTGGAATGCTCTAGAGAGACGTATTGCTACATTGAACCGTCCCCTGAAACTTTTCAAGTTATTTGAACTTCCCTGATACAACAATAGACTTTGATAAAAATTGACTTAATAAAGATCTTCGTTTTGAGCATGGAACATCACTATGGAACCTACTCAATCAACTCTAAGCGGGATCCCACAAGTCAAAATTTCGAACATTTAGACGTTATATCTTAACTCATCATTTATCAAATATCAGACATCAATGAACTTCAACGACCTTCAACTCTTTTAGTACATTGATGGTACATGAATGACAAATTTCTTGATCGGTTACTGGTAACTGATTCTTCGAGCCCTCCAGTCCCGAGTAGCAAATCACCAATAAGAAAGGTGTTAAAATAGAAGAAAATGGTTAACCCTTGAATTAAATATAGAGGATTGAATGTCAGTGTTTCAATAGGGAGATAGATTGGGCATTTACTGAAATTCAAAATGTCGAACGTATAGATATTATATCTTAACTTATCATTTATCAAATATCAGACATCAATGAACTTCAACGACCTTCAACTCTTTAGTACATTGATGGTACATGAATGACAAATTTCTTAATCGATTACTGGTGACTGATTCTTCGAGCTCTCCAGGTCCGAGTATCAAATAATCTCCAACCAGAAAGGTGGTAAAAATAGAAGAAAAAAAGTTAATCAATTCAATACCCTATCTTTAATCCTTGAATTAAAGATAAGGGATCAGTGTTTCAGTAGGGAGATAGATTGGGCATTTATTGAAACTCAAAAATTTCGAACATCTAGATGTTAATAATCTGAAGTTAAATATCTTAACCCACCATTTATTAACTTATCACTAATTATCATTTATTAAATATCAGACACCAACGAACTTCAATAACCTTCAACTCTTCAGTACATTGATCAGGCATTCCGATAGAAAAAAAAGCGTGTTGATCTTTTGACCTGCAACTTTCGTGAACTACTCCTCCCTGCCAAAAAAGTTCGCATTCTCGCATTAACACTTCACTAATCAAGTAATAACCCTCGATTCGGTCCTTGTCTGAACAGTAGCTTCGCAATTTACATACTAGGCATTCAATCACTATTCCTTACCCCTGCTGAATTCGTGATCCTGGACTTACTAAAAGAAAGTACTTTTATCTACTGCCATCAAAATGTAAGGTTGTTAATCTTAAAGTTATCGCGGTCGTGTAATTTCGATCATTTTACAAAAGATGTTTCTAGAGGTAGACAAAATAGCTGAAACAAATTTTAGGCTGCACGAATTTGGTGGTGGTTTTTTATAACAATTTCCGTTTTAAACAATAATATTTAGTCCAGGTTGTTTATCAAAGTAACCTCGTTTGTTTCTGAACGTGTTTATTTCGTAGAACTGGTTAAATTTTTACTCTCCCTACAGAGTGAAAGAGTTTTATCACATCAGTTTTATTATTGTTTGGAGTATTTTGTTTTACAAAATCAGGTGAAACGTCATTTGAAGAAAGAAATTTTTCAACATATATTTTCAAAAGGAAAAAAACTGACGTAAACAAAATGGATGATAACGGATAATGGATGATAATGATAAACAATACTGAAAAACTGATGGTTACGTTATTTATTTTGAAAAAATTCAATAAATAAACTCCAAACCTATAGGATAACAAGAATATACAAGCAGAAATAAAAGATTGGTTTAAAAATATATTTTTACAACATTGATTTATTAGTTGGTGATGCGAGAAATGTCATATATATATATATATATATATATATATACTATATATATATATATATACTATATATTACACATATATATATACCCTAATTTTGTTATTTATAAGGCTCAAGATAATCTTGCTCATCTATTGTAAAGATATATATATATATATATATATATATATATGGAAATTACTGTTCAAAAATTAGTTTTTTAAATTTTTTGATTGATAAAAAAGAGGTGAGCATATCGATTTTGTTACTTAGCTCAAGGCTACCTATTGTAAAGAATAAACTGAAATGCTGCAAATAATTAACCAATAATACTAATTTGTTACAGTGGATTTTTAAGTAGGGGCCTGGTGGTCACACAAGTTTCGATGCCATAGGTTTCCAGTTCGAGTTTAGGTAGTGACATGGATGTTTGTAGTGGTTGGGAAACCACTTTTAAACAGCAGATCCCGGTCTAATATGACTGTAGAGCATTGTAATGTAGGACTGACAACACTACCTCTTAAAAATCATCTGTTTAGAAATCCACTAGTGAGCAGACGGCCTTGGCCTACCATGGGGTTGTTGAGTCCCTGATGATGATGAGATTAAACAATTTTGTAAAAAGGAAGAGAAAGAAACCAAATAAGTTTCACAATGAAAACATTTATGTTAAAACAAAACAAATGATTAAGTGAATATAAAAAGAGCGAAACAACTTAACTTCAGATATATTTTCGAAAGTAAAAAGATATTTTAAAAAAAATAACATACTTAATAACATAACATACATAAATTTATTAAATTGCATATGAAATGGAGAGTGCTGAAAAATACTTTCTTCTTCATTACGAGAGGCAGATAAGACGACTTCCTATTTTTCTTCCAAAATACACCTTATTTCATTTATGTCACTGAGTTACTCATGTTTTTAATGAAGTTTTATAATCCTTTGATGCAACATAGAGTATGTTAATGATTTACAGATTAATGTTGAGATTAGATGATATGATGTTCTGCCATTGAATACGCCAATAAAGTGCTTTCAGTGTCAAATAATTCTTGTCTATCTGTGTACGTATCAAATTCAGCTTCGTTGAATACAAAGTACTATTTTCTCAAAATGAATATGCATATAAAAGGATAAACATATCTTTGTAGCCGATAAAAATCTGTTGTTTTTTATCTGATTTTTGTCCTTTATGTTATCATGAAATGTACTTTTTCTTTTATACAAATTATGAAGAAGGTTTTCGTAATTTCTATTTGTACTGTCTTAAGAGTAACTTGATCATATTTATAGTATTTTTTGTATTTTTTTTATAGTAATTTAGTATTTTTGTATAATAATTAATAGTTATAAATTTATTTTTTGGGGGATAAAAATAATTAATCCAGAAAAAAATCTATTACAAATATTTAATGAGCAGAAATGCGGATATATTCGATATAACCGATCAAAAATAAATATTAATAAAAAAACATAAACTTCAAATTTGCCAATAGAAAAGCAATTATTCTAAGAATTCTTTTGTTTCTCATCCCACTTGGTAAACAGAACATTGGACCAAGTCCAAGAACCCATGTGGTCTCATGGAAGGAAGGGGAAAGGGGGGTGATGGATCGCCCGTAGGTGGAAATCTAACTTGGTTCCGTCGCGCTGCCTTTTTTACAGGGTAGTGTTGTCAACGTTCTACAGCCATGTTAGACCGAGATGAACACTATAAAGTAAGATTCCGAACTACTACAAACAACATCAATGGCACCGCCGGGACTCGAACTCCAAGCCCGTGGCACCGAGCGCTAAATCACTTGGCTATCAGGCCCCTTAATTAATTAAATTAATTAATTAGATAATGTAAAAAATTTTGAGAGTATGTATTAATTCTTCGATTTGGTTTGTCACTCTACGGTCATTTTGTGCATACTTTTAGGGTTATTAAACCGGGACCTACAGTTTAACGTGAATTACGAATCTCTAACAAACATCCATGCCACCCCCAGGATTCGACCCCTGAAGCCTATGACAGCAAAGACCAAATCTCTTACTCAACTGGCTGTCAATCCACTAATTCTTGGTGGTTTTTTATATATGCTTAATTTAATTATATGACTTTCGTTTATTTTAAATCAATTAATCATAAAAGCCGAACTTCTACGCTTTTTAAATCTAAATAAGTTTAAAAAAATTTTTTTCCTTATATCAGTAGAATATTTTTTGATTTATGAAATATAATTAGAAAATATTTCTTTAAAAAAAAAAAGAAATGGGAAATATTGAAAAAGAAAAGTGTTATCAAAGTGCGTCAAAATATGAGTAAATATTTTATATGTGATCATGTAAAAATTAGTTTTTTTTTATAAGAATTTTGGTTTATTTTTACAAGATATTTAATTTTTTTAAATTCTTTTTTTTAAAAGATTGGTTTCTTTTTTTTATACGATTTTTTTGTCAGTCAAATTAAATTTCGATTGTATTTTCATTGATTGAATTATAAGTGAATATTACATAAACAAAAAATAAAATATAAAATAAATAACAATATGTAATATTTCTGAATTCAAAATTTTCATAAAGTTCATTCACATGTGAGAAATCCAATATAAGCAATAACAAAAATAAATCCATCTCAAAATGTCATTCATATTTAAAGAATATGAATAATGATCACATACATGACATAATAGACATACATGATCAATTAATTGCTGATTTTTATCTCAATTGTCTAACTAAACAAATAACGAACAATAATTGTTCGTAATAGACATTACAAAAATGCAATTAGATTATGTTAACAAATTATCAACAACTTTTAACTTCAATTTCATAAAGTAAAAAATAAATAAATAAATAAACATTAATTGATGACAATTTCATAAGCAACGTGCTTCTAGAAACGCAACTGTTGACAAATTGACAACCCTGTTTGAAGTGACATCTCATTATTTACTGCACTCAATGGCATTGAGGTTGACTTCAACATCATCCTTTCAAGAACAGATCAACTTGATCAACAAATAAAGACTCATCCATTAAATTGCTTAACTTCCATTTCGTGATTCATGTTATCAATAAGATGATCGCATTTTGCATCGTTTAAAACCAATCTCTTTTTGGTTACATAATACTCCCTCTAAGAGAGTTCACATGCTTTTTTATCAACTCACGTACATCGTTGGAGATTTGCATATCGAAACCAATCTGACACTCCTGATTGTTAAACTGTCTCACGTTTAATGGGATTGTTAAATCAGATGAAGTTTTTATAATTAATCACATCATCTTTAAACATGTACTGCGGTGAAAGCAGTACAATTATATGAAAGACGTATGCCTCAGTGGTTAGTTTAGTTTTTCTTTTCTGTTATGATAAAATAGTTACAGTAATTGGTGCAATTATTTTGAGGTGTTTTTTAAGTTCACTTGGATGCACTTTAGTTGTAGTTTTTACTGGTTAAAGTAACTTAAGTATCTATTAACTTATTCCCTTAAGTATCTGTTTTAGTTAATTTCAAATTTGTTACTGTTGCTTACAATGAAAATACGACATACATTATATAATAAGAAAGAGATAATGAGTGAGAGATTATCTTAACATTCATCATTTTTTAAACAACAAAAATAAATAAACAACATTTAATTAGCTGTATATTATTAATAATTATAACAAAAGTGTTAAAATAAAATATACATGAGATATAGCAGGAGGTTTATAAACTTTTAGGATGGGTAGGATACACGTAGAAGACTGAGAATCTCATAGACATACAGGGCTGAAAAGATTCCCTGATAATAGCATATATAAAAAATATAATATTTAATATAATGTGAATACAAGTATACAAGTATACCCAAAAGTAAAACCAATTTTTATTTTTTTCAAAAAACTCTTTATTTATTTCATCGCCTTCAAAGCAATCCCCTCCGACCAAACACCAAATCAATGGTCGACCAGAGCTCTCTTCGTCTTCAATGCGTTCTCTACATTCTTTGAACTGTTTATGCCACTTGCATACATTTCTTTCCGATAGGAATGCTCAACGAATGTCTTCTGCAACATTCTATACGTTTTCGCAAACAACATTTAATGCAAGTTTTTTGCTCAATTAATTCAGATATTTCAAAATCGTCGAAATCACAAAGCCAAGCGTAACTCAAACACTAATGAATATTTCGACGTCAAATTTCCCACAGATGTCAAGGACAGTGGCAACAACGTAAAAGTAAAATCAATTGAAATTCCGTACGCCCGGGAAATTTAAATTGAAAATTAGTTTTACTTTTTGGGCTCAGTAGTATATATATATATATATATATTTGTATTCACATTATATTATATATTATATTCACTAATATTCACTAATTTATTTTCGAAATTCAATGGACTATATACTAGGCAGCCCCTGTCTCAGATTAAAAAATGATATCTGTAATAGAAGAGATATAGGGTCAATAAGATCTTCATCATTAGATCATACGGAATGCACTCTGTATTAAATACAAATATTAAACATTTAATTTAAAAACTAATTATATACAATATATATATATATATATAAAAAGTAACATTGAAGTTCTATATGATATATATGTACATATATATCCATCATGTAGAAATTCGATGTTACTTTTCATTATTTTAAAATGAGGCTTTCATCTGAATTATTAAGTTCATTAGAAACAATTTAATGTTAGAGAACATATTGAATATTTCGATTGTAGATTTAAAAAACAACTATAAAAGTTTAAATTTAGTTTCACCAGACAACACAAATTCAAAACCTATTTAATTCAATTTTATACGTTTATGAACGAGTGCATAGGTGAGCAATTACCAAGCAAACTCGCTAGGATGACCTTGAAATGTTTAACTATTGAAGAAAATAGGGCATTACCCTTTGTTTAAGGAGAAGAGAAACTTGTCGTTGCTCAATGGATTTTTATAGGTCAGTGTCTTTGAAATTTTTAGGTCACAAAACTACTTCATGTAATAAAAATGAATCGCAACCAATATCGATACAATTTTGGCAATCCATTGTTATACAATAGTATCATTTAAATATATATATATATATATAATATTTAGATTTTAAAATGTTTAATATCTGTATTTAATAAGGCCATGACTTTCGTATGATCTAATGATGAAGATCTGGTTGATCATATATCTGTTTTAATATTGAGAACTTTTAATATGAGGCTGGATCTGCTTGGTAAAAGTCCATTGAGTTTCGAAAATAAAAAGACAGTATATATATATATATATATATATATATATATATATACTGTCTTTTTTTTTCAGAAATATTTTTATTTTCGAAATATTATTATTTTATATATATATATATATATATATATATATATATATGATATATATGTAGGTTGGGTTCATATTTCTTTGGAGTCGAACATGTTAGAGAATGTTACATTAATTATTACTGATGTTTACCATTTAATTTAAAACATAAATTTATATACATATATAAAGTTAAGTATTAAATTAAATGTTTAATATCTGTAATATCTGTTTTTAATAAAGAGCGCATTCCTTACAATCTAATGATGAAGACCAGATTGATCGTATATCTCTTCTATTATTGAGGATTTTTATTATGAGGCTGGAGCTTCCTGGTAAATGGTCCATTGAATTTCGAAAAATGGAAGACAAGTGAATCTGAATTGAATGTTCCATGTTATGCCTGGTATGGGCACGATAAATATGTATGTAGGGTTCATTTTTCTTTAGAGAACGAACATGTTGGAGAGGCTTGCCAATCATCTGATATTGTTCGAGTAACTATCGCGTGAACAATTAGCAAGATACCATGTAAGACTGATTCAAACATACCAGCATAATAGAAGAGATTTGTAATTACGGAAAGGTTTTAATTGCAGAAAATATAATTTTAAGTTTTAATAATTAATATTCTGAATAACATAACATTGAAAGAAAAATTAAATTAAATATTCTACGCAAACTATTAAACTTGTTTTCTTTCAAAATTGTTTTGGGTCACTTATGTCTGATTCGCCCCTTCGAACAGATAATCGATTAGTCCGTTTCCGCCTTTGAAGCGGATGTTTACCTTTTCCAATGAATAATTCGTACTGCCTATGTTAATATCCATTCCAAATTGCTTTAAAAATTAGGCCTAATCTTGGTTTAAATAATGGTGATACTTTTGCTTCATGAGTCTATATGATAACGTTAAAATATGAATAACAAATTAAATGTAGCTTGTTAAAATGATTATAAAAACAAATGAAATCATTAATGTGTATTGTAAACTTTCTGCTTTATAAAGTGTATTTTGCATATTTTTGTTAATCGTCTATATTTCATCCATTACTGAAAATGCTATATTTATTTTTTAAAAATGCTGGTCAAATGAAATTGTATTTAACGAATTTTTGTATTATTTGTTTAGTAACTTTGAAATATGCATTCAGCGGAGAAATCGTTGAATATATATCACCATTAATACATCAGTATTTAGTGGTATCGTATCAGTATCGTAGATTTGGTCATATCATTATCAGTATTGTAGATATCATTTATCAGTATTGTAGATATCATTTATCAGTATTGTAGATATCATTTATCAGTATTGTAGATGAATATTTGGTTAATAAAGCATGCAAAAAGCAGATTTTGCATACATTTTCATTATTCAATATTAATATGCATTAGAAACGTATTAGACATAAAAAACTTTTTCAAATTGCAACAATTAAATGTTATATATAATTTTTTTTTTCCTCCTATTTAAAGTCACTTTTTTATTTCCAACAAATGAATGCCTTTCCACAATACTCACCACAAAACCACCAAAATCAATCACAACAGTGCAACTGATTACTGTTGCTACTTTCAACAAGGAGATAAAATAAACAACAAAGGATTGGTCAAGGGAAATTACAACTTGAACTATTTTTAATTAATTTTTGAAATAATTGATTAGCCGTGAAGAATTAACAAAATAAAATAACTCAGATTTTTTCTATACATCTTTTCAATTAGGAATTTCTGTTCCATTTTTAATTCGTAACTAAAAAATGTTCCAAAACGCTGCAATTAAAAGTTATGTATAATTTGTTTTCCTCTTATTTAAAGATACTTTTTACTACAAAAAAGTAAGACCAATTTTCAATTTAAAATTTCCGGGACTTAATTCAATTTTTTTTTTCTTCTTTAAGTTGCTAGCACTGTCCTTGTCATCTGTGTGAAATTTGACGTCAAAATATATCATTTGTGTTTGAGTCACGCTTGGCTTAGTGAGACGCTAAAACTGATTCCAGCTATTTTTGAAATGTCTGAATTAATTGAGCAGAGAACTTGCATTAAATTTTGTTTGCGGAAATGTATAGAATGTTGCAGAAGGCATTCGGTGAGAATTCCTATATCGGAAAGAAATGTTTAGAAGTAGTATAAATAGTTCAAAGAAGGCAGAGAACGCGTTGAAGTCGAAAAGCCCTCTGGTCGTCCATCAACCTCAACCGACGAAGCTCACGTCCAAAAATTAAAATTTTGGTTCTTGCAAACCGTCAGTTTACAATTAGAGACCTTGCTGATGATGTTGGAATTTCAAAAGTATCGGCCAATTAAATTTTGGGCTTCAGACGCGTCAAGTCTCGATTGGTACCGAAAACACTGAATGCGCCAACTCACACTGCATTGATTCTTCGTGACTTTTTCGCCAAAATTGAAACCCATATCGTTCCACAACCATCATATTCACCCTGTGCGACTTCTGGCTATTCCCTAAAGTCAAAAGAGCACCCGGGGACACCGTTTTGTGTCGATTGAAGAGATTCAACGTGAATCGCCGCGCGCTTAGAAGTACATCCCGGTTGATGACTTTTTAGTATGCATTGAGGATTGGAAAAAAGTTTTGCATAAGTGCACTGTGTCCGGAGGGGATTACGATGAAATAAATTTGGAAGAATAAATAAAGAGTTTTTGAAAAAAAAAATAATAATTGGTCTTACTTTTTTTGGGCACAGTAGTATTTGCAACTCTAAACAAATAAATGCTTTTCCGCAACACCCTCCACAAAGTCACCAAAATGAATCACAACAGTGTAAACTGATGACTGTTGCTACCTTAAACAAAGAGATAAAAGAAAACAACAAAGGATTGAACAGAGGAAAGATTTAAACGTAAATAAACCTGAATTCAACAACAGTGCAACTGATTACTGTTGTTACCTTCAACAAAGAGATAAACTAAAAAAACTCATTTAACTAAATTATTAATTCAAATAACCCAGTTTTCTTACAGTACTTTGTACATCTTTTCGAACAGGAATTTCTGTTCCATTTTTAATTCATAAGATAAAAAAATTGTTCCAAAATTCTGCAATTAAAAGTTATATTTGTAATTCTCTTTTTTTTTTACCCTTCTATTTGAAATCACTCTTTATTTGCAACTCTAAATAAATGAATACCTTTCCGCAACACCCTCCACAAAGTCACCAAAATCAATCACAACAGTGCAAACTGATTACTGTTGCTAACTTCAACAAAGAGATAAAAGAACAACGCTGCATTTAAAAGTTACATTTAAAGTTCTAATTTTTTGTCCTCTTATTTAAAATCATTTTTATTTGCAACTCTAAACAAATGAATACTTTTACCAAACAACCTCCACAAAGTCATCAAAATCAATCACAACAGTTCAACTTATTACTGTTGCTAACTTCAACAAAGAGATAAGAAAAAGTAAACAACAAAGGATTGTACAAACGAAATATTTAAACATATTTGAACCTGAACTCTTTTTAATTAATTATTTTAAAGGATTGATTATCCAACTTGAAGTATTGTAATTGACATTTATGTTATATGGATTAATTATTTAATTTTCTAAGCGAGTTTTTTTTATACTACTTTATACATCTTTTCGATTAGAATTTCTGTTCCATTTTTAATTTGTAGCTAAAAACAATGTTCCAAAAAAGCTGCAATTAAAAGTTATATTTGATATTCTTTTTTTTTTTTTTTTTATATCCTCGTATTTAAAAGTGACTTTTTATTTGCAACTCTAAACAAATGAATACCTTTCCGCAACACCCTCCACAAAGTCACCAAAATCAATCACAACAGTGCAAACTGATTACTGTTGCTATCTTCAACAAAGAGATAAAGAAACAACAACGAATCAGTGTTGGTAGGAAAGAATCGTCGATGCAATGAATCGTGTTAGTTTAAATCAGCACAGCGAGACGAATCCTCACCACGCTTCGCGGACTCCCCTTGTACTTCGTCAGCAATTCACCAAGAACGAACAGGAACCACGTTAGTGCCGAAAACGATTTTAGTGGCAGTGATCATCGATGGACGTGAGTTGGATAATCGTCATCGTCTTTTATCCCTAAGGCGGAAGCAGACAGTCGTGAATAATTAAAAAGACGGTTCTTGCCATTTTTTTTTTTTTTCCTTTCCTTTCTTTCTACAAAAAGAATAAATTGAAAGGTTAATAAGATAGTGTGAAGTACTTTGTTTTGAAGGTTAAAGTGTGCCAACTGATGTATATTTATTTAGAATTTAATTGCTTAAAATTTGCATGCATACCAAGTCCTGCTTATTATGTGGAAGATTAATTAACGAGTGAGATATAATTAATTAACAAAAAAGAACGTGGATAAATTATTAGATAATTTTTATTGACTATTTACTGAAATTAATTTATAGTCTCATTTAAGATTATACTGTTAAAAAATATAATGAATCTTTGTTTAAAGGGTTAATTACTTGTGATATTTATCCGATAAATATGTGGAGGCATTTTCATTTTATTTTTCAAATTCTATTTTTTTTTTTTTTTTATCCAGTACTAAATATGTTTTATAACAATATGCTTACGTTACTCCAGATTTAAACCTAGAATTTCAACTTAATTATAAAGATTTGCCACGCCTTTGCAGTCACTGCTTTCAAAAGCAATTAGATTCGATGGTGAAAAAGCAAAAACATTTTCAAGCTTTTAACCTCACAATACGCAAAGGCCTAGCAATTATCCCGGAAGGTAGGGTTCCTTTTTGCCCTAGAGTGAGATACGAGAATAGTGAAGTGAGATACAAAAATTTGAGGTGAGTGTGATACGAGAATAGTGGAGTGAGAAACGAGATTCGAATGGAAAGATACGAGAATAATGAAGTGAGCAACGAAATTCGAGGTGGATGAGGTATAACAGTGATATGAGAAACGAAATTCGAAATGGGAAAGATACGAGAATAGTGGAGTGAGATATTAAATTCGAGGTGATTGAGATACGAGGACAGTTGAGTGCAATACTGAAAGTGGGTGAGATACGAGAATAGTGGAGTGAGATACTTATCCCTATCCATGTTTCATGTCACCAGGGGAACCACATGTTTCTGTGATACCCCTGGTTTAGACTATGGTTTAAAAACATCAATCAGCGTAGTATCTGAAAATTTCTAAATCTTTTTAAGAAAGATATGCTGTTGATTTACTCAACCAAGAATTTTATAGAAAAATACTTGAATTCAAATAGCACTTTATTCGATATCAGATTTTCTTCATTTGGATAGTAAATAGATTTTTCAATAAAATGCTGCATTAGGACTTATTCATATAAAATTAAATATTGTGAAATTCCTTTATTTTCCAAGCGGCCTGATGGTCAATTGGCTAACGCTCTGGCCATTGCACCACAGGCTTCAGATTTACATCTGACGGTGTCATTGATGTTTGTTAGAGATTCGGAATCCACGTTAAACTGCAGGTCCCGGTCTAATTAGCACAAAGTGACCGTAGAGAGAGAAAAGCCAAACCAAACATTTATTTCCAAAGCAATATAAACTTAATCACACACAGAGTATTATAAACAAACGCAAGTAACTTAGATGTTATCAGTAATTACAATGCAACCCACGTGCTATACATTCATTCTGGTCAGGAAACGTGCATTTCGCAACTTGCATTTGTTTCTTTGTTTCCTTGAGAAATGTCAACAAAAAGTTCTTTGTGTTTTTATAAGACGCTGATTAAAAATGTATACAATGAACAGATCATAAGAGCATACAGGCAACAGACATGTAAAAAATTAGTTCAAGAAACATTACGTACACACTTACAAAAAAAAATGTAAACAATACGAGAAAGTATACATATTCAGGCACGTATACTCTTTTTGTACCATTGCGAACAAAGAATTTTAAATCTTATCTACAAGATACGCAAAGAATTACAATTAAGCGTTTCTGCATTTGAATTAGAAAAAGTAAACAATACGAACAAGCATACGGAATACGAAAATTTCTTAATGTAAGTGGCTTTTTATTTTTAACCTTTTGCAAATAAATATATTATATTTTCCGCCATACATAGTTTTCAAAGAAATCGATAAAAGAAAGCAAAGTTTGTGCTTTTAAATGAAATTGAAGAACTATTTTAGACAATACTGATGCGGCCAGAAAGAAATCAAAGGAGGAAAACAAGCCTCGATTTTACACTCATCTCCACAAATTAAGGATAATGAAGTTCAGGCAAAGAAAGAGACAGAAGCAAAAACAAATTTTGACTTATTTGTAGTCTATTTATTAAACAAAAGGTAAAAGAGCAAAAAAAGATGCTATATGTTTGACATAATTAATAAAAGTTGCGATTTTTACTTCCTGGAGCAAATTTCAAAAAAGAACCTATTTATAAAAAACAGTATAACATGGTTAGTATGATGGTTAATATGGAGTACGTCTCCCGGACGATGCAATACAGGCCTTACAACGCCTAGGCATGCTGAGTATCAAATTATCAATCTGATCTTGGGGAATATTACACCACTCATCAAGCAATGCCCTCCGAAGTTCCTGGTTGACAGGTGGGGGGGGGAGGGGTGACGGGCTGCAATTCGTCGGCCAAGCATATCCCACACATGCTCTATTGATTCAAGTCCGGTGAGTATGCTGGCCAATCCATACGGGTGATATCCTCCAATTGAAGGCATTCGTCTACAATGTTTGCACGGTGAGAACGGGCGTTGTCATCCATAAACAGAAATTCAGCACCCATGGCGCCCCGAAACAAACGTACATGTGGTTCCAGAATGACATCCCGATAGATGTGGCCTGTCATCGTTACACTCTGAACATGCAGATTCTGTTCTGGAACCAAGAATAATTCCTCTCCAAACGAGCCATCCTGCACCACCGTAACGGTGTCGTTCAATGGTGTTCTCTTGGTGGTAACGGGTACCTGGCGCTCTCCATATGAAAGTCCGGCGAGAATCAGACTGCAAACTAAACCTGGACTCGTCGGAAATTATCACACCAGACCACTGTTGCGGTGTCCAATGCATGCTCTCTACCCAGGTTAATCGCAGGCGACAGTGAGTTGCGGTAAGTGGAACACATCTGACAGGCCTACGAGCAGATAGACCAATGTGCCGTAAGTGTCTGTACACGGTCTGTCTTGAAACTGTCGTACCGGTAGCTGAAGAGAGCTGACGAGACAGGTCTGATGCTGTGTTCCGTCTGTTTCTTTTGGCAGTAACTGCTAAATACCGGTCCTCATTCGGCGTTGTAACTGGGGGCGACCTGTGCTGTAACATCTACTCACATTACCATCATCTTGGAATCGTTGCCAAAGCCTGGAGATGACACTCTGGGCGATTCCAAGTTCCTCGGATACTTCCAGCTGGGTACGTCCACATTCCAGTCGTCCGATAATTCTACCACGTAAAAATCATCCAAACGCTTCCTTTGTGCCATTACTATGCGGTTATTGCACTGAAAGGCTTTTAAAGCGCTTGTGAACAATTTTTACTTCTTTGCCACCATTCCTTATATACCCTCTCTTACACTCGTCATTGTGACGTACTATCCGCGCCATCTGGTGGTTTCCTGTAATTTGCATATTCTTTCTTCAAGATGTGATAATTCTACAGGTGAAACTTTTTTATTTTAGAGTTCAATTCTGTGTGATTCCTGAATTATCCTTTTATTAATTATCCTTAATTTATGGACATGAGTGTATATAAAATAATAATTTTTTCCCTATGTAAAATTATTTCCTTGTTTATTTCGTGACTTAAGCTTAATTATATTTTTCGCCATATATAGTTTTCAAAAAAATTGATAAAGAAAAAAAAATTTGAGTTTTTAACTGAAATTAAAGAGGAATTTTAGAAAATATTAATACGGCCAGAAAGAAATCAAAGGGAAAAAAACAAACCTCGAATTGCCATAAAATAACAGTATTTTTCCCTAAATAAAAATTATTTGCTTTTTCCTTTCTTTTTTGTGGCTTAATTTTATTTAAATGTTTCATATATTCATTTTTTCACTATATATAGTTTTCAAAAAAAAAAATCGATAAAGAAAGAAAAAAATTAAAAAAAGCTTTTAACTGAAATTAAAGAACTATCTTATAAAATATTAATACAGCCAGAAAGAAAACAAAGGGGAAACAAGTGATATAAAAAAATTTTTAAAGTCAATTCCTACTTTTTTTTTTTTTTACTATATTGCAGAGAAGTCCCTTACAAATAAAGTTGAAATTTACCCTTACATCTGGCGCCATCTATTATTAGATACATGCAACTTAAATCTAAAAAAAATTAAGATTAATTAATTAAATTTAATTAATGAATTAATATTTGAAAAACTGTCATTAACATCCAATGTCATCTACTACAAGTTCAAAAAATGTATTTGAACTTGAGTGAATGAATAACAAATATTTTATGATCGATTGAAAATTTGAACAAGATATATATATAGGAGAATGTGAACTAATAGTAAGAATTGAAAAAACAAACCTCGAATTGATATAAAATAACAATTTTTTTCCATAAATAAAATTATTCGCTTTTTCTTTTGTGACTAAATCTTAGTTAAATGTTTTCTACATTCATTTTTTCGCCATAAATACTTTTCAATAAAATCGATAAAGAAAGCAAAAGATAAATTGATATAAAATAACAATTTTTCCCTTAAAAAAATTCTTTGCTTGTTTTCTGCCCATAGAAGTCCAGGTTCCAATACTATAAGGGGCGTGTTAATGTTAGATGTTTCTATAACCAGGAAGTAAGATGAAACGAAAGTGATTTTCGAATAATTTTTGAAAAAGGGTTCCGTTGATGGTGGATGGGTCACGACAAAGACCTAATGCGTAGAGGGAAGAAGAAGTCATCACCCAAATCACAATAGACATTTTGCGTGCACTGGCTAAATCCCGTTCACTTGCACTGTTTCCTGAATCAGATTACAATTGTTTCTGTGCACTTGTGTTTAGTTTTCATGTTTTTATAGTGAGTTTTGCCATATCTATAAGAACGCGAAATGAAGTGATTAAAGAAGAATCTTTCATAAAAGTTAAGTTAAATTCTGACTCGTCAGTGCAGTGTAAATTATCAGATTAGTATGATATATAATAATTTTCTGAATCGGGTTATTTTTTTCTGCACACGGCTTTAAATGAATTGTGTTTAATTCACATATTTTTGCAGAGGTTTTCTTATATTTATAGAACGAGTTTTCTGTATATTTATAGAACGAGTTTTTGTATATTTATAGAACGAGTTTTCTGTATATTTATAGATATATATATTACTTTTTTTCTGTACGGCTTTAAATGAATTGTGTTTAATTCACATATTTTTGCAGAGGTTTTCTGTATATTTATATATATACTAGCAGACCCGGCCACGCGTTGCTGTGGCTTTCTTGTATTTCGTTCAATTATTAGATACTATAATTGGTATTGTTAAGGAAATGATTGGTAAAGAATGATGAAAAGTTCAAATTAAGCTTCAACGAATAGAAAATGTTTAATTTTTATTAATTTAATGAATGAGGTAGATAATGGTGATTTTTAACGCTGTTTTATAATTATTTTACCAAATTTAGTTTTTAATAATCATTACTTTCATTTATCTAAGAACTAAGCGATGAACACTACTTCTCGTTAATCTGTCTTTCGTCAAAATAAATAAATTCATTAAATGATTTAATAAGTTGGTTATGCTTTTCTAAAAGATTTTCCAACAATTCTACAATAGCTCTTTGTACTTGCTTGTTCGATAAAATTATACTGACATCGAGTTGTCACACGTTCTTCAGAACCGCCCATAAAATAAATTTGAGGAAATTTTGGCTCTTCGTTCGGTATTGGCATCAACGACCCCATCTTATGGTACACCTGACCTTGTATTTTGAATGTACTTTCAAAATTGCGCCCATCGGATGAGAAATCGCAAATTTTAGTTGAGCCAAATGACGTCAATGGCGCCAAATGACGAAATATGAAAATCGTCGATTTTGCATTTAAATAAAAAAATATGAATAAAAACTATCCTATCTCTTCAGTGGGAACAAAACACACATTTAAGAAAAAAAAAAAAAGTTAAAATCGGATTGTTAATTTTAGAGTTCATCCCGAACAAACATCGTGACACGGGAATTATATATAATAGATATATTTATATATATATATATATATATATATATATATATATATATATATATATATATATATATATATATATATATATATATATATATATATATATATATATTTTTTTTTCTCCACGCGGCTTTAAGTGAATTGTGTTTAATTCACATATTTTTGCAAAGGTTTTTGGCATATTTATAGAACGAGCGAAATGAAGTGATTAAGGAATAATCTTTCATTGCTTAATTAAATTTTGAGTGAACATTATCAGATTAGTATGATATGTAATAATTTTCTGAAACAGATTACTTTTTTTCTGCATTCGGTTTTAAGTAAATTGCTTTTAATTCACATATTTTTGCAGAGGATTTTGGTATATTTATAAAACAAAAGAAGGGAAAAGATTAATATTGTTATTTTTGGTATTTGATTGATATTTTGATATTTTTATTGATATTTTTCCCAAAAAATTTAAAGAATTGCAGTATATTAAATTGACTCACCAAGCAATTTTACTCTCTTCTGATAATATGTCACATTGTAAAAATAAAAGCTTGGAATTCGTTTTTTATCACTGATCATTTGAGAAAAATCTTACTATCTTTTGCTTAGGTAATCTTAACTTTTTATCTTTTTTTTTATTACATGACAAATAATTATTCATAAATTTGTTAATTTGAACTAAAATCTTAAATAATTACATACCTGACTTACTATAGCAAAAATAGATGCTTTTAGTTTCTAATTTAAAAATGTGTTAATTTTTTTTTTTGTTACATTGATAAAAAACGTTGAATATGTAATTTGATAAACTTTAAAATTACATTTTTTATTGAACTCTTATAGTTTTCAAATAAGGCAAACATTTGATTTATTAAGCCCATTTATTTTTTATGATCTCTTAAGGTATTCGAATTAAATAATTTTAAATAATAATTAGCAAAAGAAAAAGAGTTTCCAGAATTTTCAGACAATTATAATTAGATACTGTTAACGGAATGATTAAAAAAAACTCAGCGCATCAATATTGAAAATAACTAAAAAGATATGCCAGTTATTTTTCATCATTATTTACAAGTACTTCATCATCAATATCAATTATATCACTTCCTTTAATTTTTTAGCGGATAGCATTATAGGAAAGTGTGTTTTGTTCTATAAACTAAGAAAAAAGAAAACTTAATTGCAAAATTCTAATGCATTTTCTTGTAATTCCCCTTACACTTTAGCCTTCGTAAGAAATTGCTTCGCACTCTCTAATTAACTCTTTGATTTATTATTTACTGAGAGGAACAGCCTGTAATTATTCACAACCGCCTTCTTATGCCTGGAAGATGAGAGTTTTGATTATATATTGGAAAACTTATGGTGTTTATTGACACTGAAACGTGTTCAGTAACGCAGCGGAAAAGACACGAGACAAATTGGCGGGCATAGCTCTTTAAAATTCGCCAAGCGATACTCGCCATAAATGCGCCAAGCAAGCCAATTGGATAATAAATAATATATTTTGTACATGAGCGCAATAAATCCATAGGCTTGAATTGAAAGTATTTCAGTTGAGCTGTACAAGGAATGGAGGAACCCACAAATAATATCATCGAGTGATTCATTCAAAATTGCAGTAGCAAAATATAGATTCATGAAGTGTAGCAGCCACCCGCGTGCTGCACCTGGGTAACGCTATGTTTGTGGTTTCTGCAGTTAATCCCGACTCGTGGCTAAATTTCAGTCGTTTGGCGGCTTTGTTGTAGACACTATTTCGAAAAACTAGGGGATTCGATGGCGTTGCTGATGTTCAGCATCTTTCTTCGTCAGTCGGACTACTTGGTGGGAGTTTATCGGGTTTTCTCCCATACGATATGCAATGCGGGATAATTGCCCCTAAAAGTCTTCCCGGAAGGCATTGCCCCCCTTTTTCAGCGACACGGAGTCATATAAGACTTCTTATTGTACGCGTTTTGCTTATTATCATACGGGTGCTCCAGTTTACTACTAATTATACAATGCTCCTAAGTTTACTAACTATACAATGTTCCTAAGTTTACTACTAACTATGCAATGCTCCTAAGTTTACTACTAACTATACAATGCTCCTAAGTTTACTACTAACTATACAATGCTCCTAAGTTTACTACTAACTATACAATGCTCCTAAGTTTACTACTAACTATACAATGTTCCTAAGTTTACTATTAACTATACAATGCTCCTAAGTTTACTACTAACTATACAATGCTCCTAAGTTTATTACAACTTCATTATGCGGGTGCTCCATTGCAAAAAGGTTGCCCCCTTTCTCTCCTATGACTACTCATGGGTTGTCCGTACCGGGCTGCGGATAGTAAGGATTAATCACAATACAAAAGATATATGTGTTTTTTATATTGTTTTTGAATACTGATAAATGCAAATTAAGAAATAACTGATTCAATCGATATATGAAAAATTAAAAATCAGTTTCTCGATTACTACTTTCAATATATACAGTAACTATCTGACTAAACTTTTTACATACCTACTACTTTCACGTCGAACAGTAATATAACGAAAAGAATAAAAATACATACCGTTGCCGTTATGCAGTGAGTACTATTCTATCGAGCAGTTACTCATGCGGAACGAAGTCAGCATTGACCACCCTTTAACCGGAAGTCATTAGTGCATTTCTAAATCGTGTTCACTTAGCAGGCTCGTGTTTGAATCGAAAGGAAAGAAAATCTGCACTCTGCCTCTTTAAAAGAGAAATCGAAAGGATTAAACGTTCTAAGAATGATGTTGCTATAACAATAAGAGTTATGTAGAATTTTTTGCATATTTTGTTTTTTATATATGTAAACAAGATTTTGAAGACTTTTTATAACAAAAAAAAAAAATAATAAAATTTTATTTCCTCTCTCTCTTTCATTTTTTATAACTGAATGGATTTTATAACTGAATGGCCGAGTGACTAACGCTGTGACGCTCGGTGCACAGGTTTTGCGTTATAGTCACGGCGGTGCCATGGATGATTGTAGCGGCTTGGAATCAACTTAAGTTGTAGGTCCCGGTTTAATATAGCCGTAGAGTGTTGGGTGTAGGGCTGACAACTCTACCCAGTAAAAAAATCAGCGTCATAGAGCCAAGTCAGACTTCTACCTACGAGTGCTCCATCACAACAGAAACTGCCCCCTTACCCATCAACCATGAGACCACACGGGTTCGAACCACATGGTTCGTGGGCTTAGTCGAGAAAATCATAAGTGGATAAGAAACAACTAGAAATGTATTAGACTGATTTATATTAAAACATTATCTCATTTTGTGTTTTTTTCTATAAAATTTTATTTTTATGATAAATATTCTTTACCTGTAAGTAATATGTAACTGCAAGTGTTTTTCAAATAAAAACATTTTTAAAGGCTTTATATATTATTATACCCGTATACTTAATAAAATTATTTATTTAAATTTGCCGACTCGGGGCTCAGTGGCAACGTGCTCCGCTAGCGAGCATTAGGATTGAGGTTCAATCCCCTTACAGCTTTATTATAGATACTGTTTCAAAAAACGAGGAGATTCGATGGCTTTTGTGATGTTCAACCTCTTGCCTCATGAGTCGTACTACCTGGTAGGAGTTTTCCGTATTTTTCTCTCATACAATACGTAAATGATGAGTAGTTAACCCCTCCCAGAAGCCACTACTCTCCTACTTCAGCGACACAAGGCCAAGTCAGACTTCTACCTACGGGTGCTTCATCACAACAGAAGTTGCCCCTCATTCCGTGGTTCATGGATTAGTCTAGATGTTACTGTCGACCAAATGGGATAAGAAACAATAGAAACAACATTTATTTAAATTTAAATGAAGATTTCATTCAAATATCCTTTATTACAAAAAAATGTGCGTTTATTAAATAATTCATGACTCAAACGTTTTCGTATATTATTTCGATTTTAAAATGTACGATTATTCATTTATAATTAATTTTATATAATCAGTAATTGAATTAAATTGACTAGCGCTCTGACCTTTCGTACCATAATAAACTTAATTAATTAAAACTCACTTAAATGCAAAGTGGCCTGATGGCCAATTGGCTAGCGCTGTGGCTTTTAGTACCATAATATACTTAATTAATTAAAACTCACTTAAATTCAAAGTGGCCCGATGGCCAATTAGCTTTCGTATCTCGCACCACTATTCTGATTATCTCACTCACCTGGAATTCCGTATCTCACTCCACTATTCACGTTATTTTTACCCACCTCGAGTTCCGTATCTCACTCTACTATTCTCGTTATCTCACCCACCTCGAATTCCGTATCTCACTCCACTATTCTCGTGGGGCATGATGACCAATTGACTTGAGCTGTGGCCTTTTTACCACAGGCTCCATGTTCGAATCCGGTCAGTGGCATGTATGTTTAAAAATGGTTCGGAATCCATGTTAAACTGTAGATCTAATTAGCCCAAAGTATACAAAGAATGACCGTAGGGCGACAAACAAATCCACTTAAAGTAAAAATAAACACGACTTGGCTTCCATTTTCCTAGACAGAAAACAAAAATTGAAAATTGAATGCGCTAATAATATCATTCCACTAACATAATAGAAATAACTACAGTCATAATGATTGTGATCCATCTTAATTTGTACTTCATCCCTTGAATTTTGGATGAACTGTAACTAAATCCAAAACCAAAACCAAAAAATGTTGAAATGAATTACACCAGTCAGTCCAGTCAAGCGTGACCAGACGCAATCCCCAAAAAGCGAATAAAAATAATCTGTAATTCAACTAATAACAAATGAACCTGGTCGTCATTCTCAATATCATGATTCATATGAACAGTTTCTTCTGTAAGAAAGAAACAGTAACGGTCACTTCAATTTTAGGATTACGATTCAAGTTCTTGGGCAACGTTAGGTATACTGCTTCTTTTTTTTTTTATATTTATTTATTTTTTTTAAGGTTTAATCTGTTGCCAATTATCTTCTAGGAAACTTATTTTGAGCAACACGATGTAAACAGACACTGAATAATTGAGTTCCTTATAGGTTTTTTTTGTTTTTTTGTTTCGTTTTTATCCTGGTATAGATCTGTTTGTTGGCAGACAGTTCCCATTTTCGTAAAGATTAAAGAAACTGATTCAATGCTATATTTAAGGTCCATTTTCAATCATACTGTTGTATAATGACAAAAGAAGCATTATTGTTGAAAGTACGGTGAAAGAAACTAAATCAAAACCAAAATTTTGGTCCATAAATAATTTTTTGAATTATTACTCACATTTCAATTGAAAACTTGCACCGCATTGGTGTAACTGCTAATGATGTCTGTCCTCTGTGCTCGTCAGGTGATGCCATGGACTTTTTACATTTGACGACATGCACTGCACTTGATTTGATGATTTTTAACTTTGACACTTTTGCCAATGGTAGGTTTTATTGGGCTGCTAGAGTTCTTATGGCGGATATCGCTACAAATTGATGTAGGGAAAAAAATACTTCAGTTGATTTCAGAGCAGCGACTTGATAAATTATACAAGACAGATAGAATGATTTTTAAATTTGAAGAATTCTATTCTAATAATGTAAAAAATTATTAACAATATTAATAAATCTTTCCGATTCCTTTTTTAAAAAGTGAACTCTTGGATGGATTTGATAAATGAATCAATCATAATTTTAAGCTTTTCACATAAATATCTTAAACTTAGCGTTTTACACAAAAGAAGATTAATTTTTTAGTCTCATACATCATTGTTATAGGATTAGAGTTAATCTTTTTTCCTCAGTAGTAGTTAAATTCTTTTGATTGGAAATTTTGAATCTGGTAAAAATCTGTCAAAGAGAGAGTTATTAAATTAAGTTAGTTAGAGTTATTAAAGAGTAAGAGTTATTTAAAACAAAATTCAAAAGTAGTTATAAAAAATATAGTTTAAAAATAGGGTTATTAAAAATATTTACAGTTATTAAAAATATTTTGTATTTATTTTAAATAATTTTATTTTATCACTATTCTTATTCACGAAAAAAAAAATCATTTTATAAAAGAAAATTTTAGGCAAATTAATTAAAATAAACGTATTAATCATATTTTTTTTAATTTCGTTTATTTGCGGCATTCTTAGAAATTTATAGAAATTCGGATAAAAACAAGTCGTATATAAATTTGTTTACAATTATAATTTTAGTATCCATGCCAAGGATAAATATCCATCAATCGGAAAGTTCAACATTTTGGATACACAAATGCAAAACCTTCAAATTTTGTTCTTGGAGAGGTGATATATGTTCTACATTGTCGTGACAAAATGTCGGTACAGTTTAAAAAGGCCCCACAAAGCACATCTTATCTGCCTTTCCCGTGGCAAATGCTCCTAAATTAAAGAGCATTAACTCTTAAAATCAACAATTAGCAAATTTTAATTAGTTTATTACGTTATTTTATTATAAATTTATTAGTTACAGTTAGTTTGAAGTTCTAGGGTCTCTCGACAAAAAACCTGTTGTTTCATATCCCACTTGGTAGACAGCAATATCTAGATCAAGTCCATAAACCTGTGTGGTCTCATGGAAGGAGGAAAAGGGGGGAGGGCAGCTTCTGTTGTGATGGAGCACCCGTAGGTAGAAATTTAACTTGGCTCTGCGACGCTGACTTTTTACGGGTTTGGGTTGTCAGCCCTACGCCCAACTCTCTATGATCATATTAGACCAGGACTTACTGCTTAAAATGGATTCCGGACCATTATAAACATCAACGCCACCGAGCGCTAGTCACTGCTCCATCAAGGCCTGACAATAAACCTGAATGTTTATATTGTTTTATTATAAATATTTTTCAATGAAAAACATTTTTTTCAATATTTTTCATTGATAAATATTTATTTCGAAGATAAAGTATTTGAAATGAAGAATAATGTTTATTTCAAAGATATTTTTAAATCAATAGTTTTCATAGTCAACGAAATTGTGAATCTTATTTTTTAAGGTAATAAATAAAATAATGTACTGCAAAAAATGACAGTGCATCCTGATTAACATGTTATTGACAAAAAGTTCTTGTTTCTTAGTTGGAAAAAAAATTAAAAAATAAATAAAATATTTTCTAATATTTTTATTTATTTATTTATTTTGTAATCTTGGTTCAGATCATGTTCCCGTTTTTAATCTCTGAAACAATAAACCTTTTTAAACTCTAAGCCTCTGAAACAACAAACAATTTAAAATATGCCTTTTTTTTAAAACAAAATTGATGTATAAAAAGTGACAGTCTAGAAAGGCAACGCTAGGTCTTAAAGCTCAGCTGTCTGTGTATTCCTGCTTTTTAAAAGTTTCCATTATCATTTCATAATTTATATAATCGTGAACTAAAATGACTCCCTGTTATTTTTTTACTGAGATACTTCAAGCAAATATATATTTAGATTGAATAGCAAGCATTTCTTAATTCATCACTTTAATCTTCAATTAACCTTCTTCGAAAGATAATTGCTCATCAAACAACAAAGATATATAAACAATAATCAGATCTAAATAACTGGTTAAAAAGTTCATTTAGTACCTCCTTAATGTTACATTGTTTTATGCTTAAAACAAAGCCTACTGTTTATTGACCGTCAAATCTTGTTTAAAAAATTACAGTATCAAAGACGACAACTCGTTTTCACCTTCCACTATCACGTTTTACGAATTAAAAGAGCTGCAATTACGAACAATGCTCACCATAAGGAAGCTGTAAATTGCTTGCACAATAAAAGATTGAATGTTTAGCGAATTAACGATCCTCATAATCGAGTCACGTTTCTGCATAAGTTGACAATGACTAACTCCTAGGCCTTTTAATTACGATCATCGACCATCTCACGAACTTAACTGTAACCGGATTTTTCTGTTCTAAACAGCCACCCAGGCATCGTTAAAATACATGTTGAAGTATCAGATAATGTGATGTTGAAATTGCATTTTCATAACCATGTCTAGCATCACACTTGGAATTTTTTTTTTGCAGGTATAAACCGCACCCTTTTTTGTCAACAGCTTCAGGTTGTGAAATTGCTGTTCAGAGGCGCTGAGGTTACAAAGATACTACACCCTGACCTTTTTGTAAGGTATTACGACAACTGAAGGTTAAAAGTCCTTGTAAGGTACGGATTTACAAGGCTACTTGTTTTGTAAGCTAAACTATTGCATGCAAATATTCTAAAGGTTTCGTGCATTGTTATTGCGTTTACTATCGCAAACTGCATTAGTCAGATTACGTTATTAAATGTATTGCATATTTCCAAAATTGATGCAGTCCATAAGGTTAATGCTTTTCTATAAACTGAAATTTAATGTTATTTGTACTCGCTATTTGAAGTAAGATTTTAAATTTATTCTATAATTACGAAATGCATTCCGTTATTAGAAAATTTCAAAATTTTTATATAACTGATTATAATTATGATGATGAAGCATTATTGCTTATCCTACTTAGAATTTCGAATAATAATAAAAATCCAAATAAGCAATAATCATCACAGTTTATTTCTTATTTTAAAGTAGTATGTGCCACACAACCTGTGTATCTTTCATTACGTCAGTGGTTCTCAGATTTGTATCTTTGTAAGGAAAATTTTGAGAACCACTGATGATGGATTGTTTTGTCTCTCCCCTCGCTCTTTTTTCTTTTCATCATCAAATATCATGGTAGTTTTTTAATAGTTTATTTTTCTGTTTATTTTTGCAATATATTGAAAAGCAAGGTTTTTAAACACAAAATTAAAAATAAAATAATATTTATTGTTAAACTTATTGCTGTTATTGTTTTTCTTCTAAATCTGTAATTAGAATGTTATCTTTTTTTTTTTAGTTAAAAATATTTAATTTTTATGATAATAGACAAAATTTTATAATAAATAAATAAAAGAAACATCTTCAAAATACGCTATTATACAAGGAACTTGGATGCTTTGTATTTAAAAATTAGGAATTCCTTAAATATTCTTTGTATTTTTATATTTCATCGATATATATAGATATTCTTTGTATTATTATATTTCATCGATATATATTTTCATATTATTAATTAGAATTTGTGGTCATCAAATGCTTTTTCCATGTTATTTTTTTTATCAGTAGGTAATATGTCACACCCGGATTAGCGTACGACCTTTTGCAGATTGTGCCTTATAGTGTGAATACCACTGCATTATGCATATTTATAAGTATTTTTAGAACCATACTATGTCCCGAGTTAAAATTTTAAAAATTAATTTTGATAAAAACAAATTTTCTAAAAAATCAATTAATTTTTATTATTTTATTGAATTATTTTTTTTTTTTTCAAAATTCAATTTCACATTTAAAAAAACTATTTTACTGTTTAGTTGATATTTTTTTTTTCTTCTAATGCAGCTGGCAAATAGACCGTGGTCTTTCGCCATAAGGGCTGCACCGATGTTACTCACTTTGTACTACCCAGGGGGCGCGTGTAACTTGATGTTAAGCCACGGACGCGGAGTAACAATGCCTCCCGCAGCCCGCAACGCTCTTATTAGGACCGGGACCTACGGTTTAAAGTGGATTCCGAACCACTACAAACAACCATGGCAAAGCCGGAATTTGAACCCGAAACCTGTGGTACCGAACTCCAGAGCGCTAGCCATTCGGCCATCAGGCCCCTGTTTAGTTGATATTTAATAGACAATTCAGGATCACAAAAAATATTTACGAATTTTTTAAATTTAATAGCTAGTTTCATCTTATTGATACAGTTTATATAAGTTTTTAATATTATCAAGGTAAGAAACATTGTTTTACTCTGCAGCTATTATTTAAAATGTAACAATATATCTTCTACCAAACATCTAAAAAAACTTTATTTTATTATTAATTGCGAAAGAGAAGTAATTTAATTCATTGAAGCAAAAAAAAAAAAAAGGAAATTTCCGGACTCAATCGCACTTTCTAGTGACTAGATGACATTTACGAACTGATATTTAACAAACGCCATTTTATTTTGCAACCTCATATATTTACGAACCTGGGACAAGCCATACAAAAAAAAAAAAAACCTAACCTCACCAACATTTTCCAATAAAACATAAGATTTCGTCACACTTTCGTAGAATATATTCCATCCAATTTATTTTTCTTTAAAAAAAAAAAGAGAAAAAATAACTCACTCGAGTGATAATCGGAAGGAAAACAGACTTCACTTAAAAACAGAACATTAACGAAAGTGCACCGAGTCATTTGGAAGCTAGATCCTGAATCCGTTTTAGCATTGGAGTGAGAGAGCAGGTCCACGATCCTAAAACACTATTTCAAGTCCTACGAGATAACAAGTTGGAATGTGAACAGTTAAAAGCCGAACAGCAAGTGTGTGACAAACTTTGAACATTATCGCTTCTTCCTTTTTTATTTCTTTTTGCGGTTTTTCTTTGAAAAGAGTGGTATTTGGATGATTGCTGTTTTCGTCGAAGAGAGCATGTTTTATTAAAAGTTTTAACATGCCATCACTCTCTCTCTCTCTCCTTTATTTCTTTTCAAAATTTGGTTGTCCTCACGTAAATTGTTACATTTGGACAGCTTATTATTTGAGGTTTAAAAATATCGCATTTCGAAACTTTAATATTTTGAAAATGTTGTATTTGAAGAACTTGATATTTAAAAAAAATTGCATTTGATCTCGATATTTTCTTTTAAAAATAAATCATAACAAATTTTTACAAAAAAAAAAAAAAAGAAAAGATATTCCCAGTTAATGTTACCTTTTAAAATTTTTACAAATAAAATATATTCTTTGTAAATGTTACTTTTTTCTGCATCAGTGGACCTCATATTCCACTTATGTTTACGAGGTGGAATATGAGGTCCACTGGTGTAATAGGATAGCATTTACTTTCGTTAAGAAGAAAATTGTTGCATTTGAAGAATGTTGTTTTTTTTTTTTTTTTTTTTTTTTTTTTTTTTTTTCGATACTTTATTCCTTGTGAATATTACTTTTTTTGTTATATCAGTAGACCTAATATCCCACTTATGTTTACGAGGAATAGTTAAAAGCCGAACAGCAAGTGTGTGACAAACTTCGAACATTATCGCTTCATTTTTTTTATTTCTTTTTTACATTTTTCTTTTGAAAAGAGTGGTATTTGGATGATTGCTGTTTTCTTCGAAGAGAGCATGTTTTATTAAAAGTTTTAGCATGCCATCACTCTCTCTCTCTTTCTCTTTATTGCCTTTCAAAATCTGGTTGTCCTCATGTAAACTATTGTACTTGGACAGTTTATTATTTGCTGTTTAAAAATATTGCATTTGAAAATTTTAATTTTTTGAAAATGTTGCATTTGAAGAATTTGATATTTTGAACATGTTGTATTTGAGAACCTTAATATTTTGAAAATTTTGCATTTAAAAACCTTAATATTTTGAAACTGTTGCATTTGAAGAACTTATTATTTTGAAACTGTTGCATTTGAAGACCTTAATATTTTGAAATATTGCATTTGAAAAACTTGATATATTGAAAATGTTGCATTTGAAAACCATAATATTTTGAAAATGTTGCATTTGAAAACCTTAATATTTTGAAAATGTTGCATTTGAATACCTTAATATTTGATTTCAGAATAAATCAAAACAAAATTTTTACAAATTAAAGATATTCTCTATGAATTTTACTTTTTTTTTTGTTACACCAGTAGACCTCATATTCCACTTATGCTTAGGAGTAGTAGTTGGATAGCATTTCCTTTCGGTAAGAAGGAAATTGTTGTATTTGAAGAACTCGATATTTTATTTCAGATCAAAACATAACAAAAATTTTACAAGTAAAAGATATTCCTTGTGAATGTTACTTTTTTGTTAGAAGGAAATTGTTTTGTTTCCGATGAGAAGAAAATTGTTGCATTTGAAGTACTCAATTTTTATTTCAGAGTAAATCATGACAAAACCTTTACAATATTAGAAGTGATTATAAAATACACAATCAAATACTAAAAATTATTCTTATAATTTTTATTCTTATATAATGAATGTAGTGGGCTTTTTTTTTTTAGTTCTGAATAAATTTATAAATGTTCCTAAAAAGATTTAATTCTTCCCAAAAAATAATTTTGAAGTACTGATAATTAATGACAAATAGCCGTGTAATTTTTTTTTTTTTATTTTGAAAAATCAATGGTAATAAATTAAGACAAAATTTAATCTTGTAAAAAATCATTGTAAAAATTTTGTTCTTGAAGAAGTTAAGAACGATTTCGTAAATGTTGACAAATATACTGTTTATAGAAGAAGTTATCTCAAAAAGTTATGAAAAAAATATTATGAATATATTATTTTTAATGTTCTGAAACTTATCGCATAACATTAAGCTATTAACCTGGAAATTCTTAGAAAGAAATAAGAGGGACAAAATTTTAACCGCAAGCTAGCAATTTCCCATTTTTCACCTTTTTTTTTGAACGCAAACCTTCTATCTCTTCACTTGACGGAGTCTATCCCGGATGTAAAGGTTAATCCCAATCATCCAATCACGTGACTAAGATTGTTGTTGTTGACGCTTGTCTACCACTTTCACAATTTTTTTTTTTTTTTTTTTTTTTTGAAAAAGAAATGACGGAAAAAAAAGAATTAAGAGAATTATTCTGATCACAATTCATAGCGACATGAAAATAGTAGCTTGTCATATCTGAAGAATAAGTAGTAGACCATTAAATGCTTTCAACTAATCTTCTGTTGCTACTGAAAAAGAAAGTTTAAGTCAAATATTTTTTTCTGTAAGTTATTTTAAGAAACCATTTATATAAAATGATAATAATAGAGGAATTATGTATTTGTACGGGAATAATTTTATTACTGTTATTCTTAGCTTTAAAAGTTGGAAGGTTTTTTATTTTTAACTTTAAATTACTTTAAAGAAATTTTGAATGCTCTTTTCATCGCATTTATTCTTAAAATTATTATTAGAATATAAATTTCCTTAAAGCTTTTGTGAAGATTATAATGTGTTACAGCAATTTAGAAAATTGTGTGGAAAATTGAATTCTGACAGTGTAAAACTTCATTTACTCGGTAGTCATTCAATCGTTTTTGATTTTTCTATAGCTAAAATTTTTAAATTATTCGTGGCAGTTATTTTAAAAATGGGAGTTTCATGGTAGTTCATTTTAAATTATTCATTTTAACTATTCTTAAAAATAGTTAAAATAGTTAATCTGAATTTACTTTTTACATTGTTATTTTATTTTTTTTATTTTTACATTGATATTTCCTTTTTTTTTTCACATTAATATTTTTTTTACATTGATATTTTCTTTTTTCATTTAAAAAAAAAAAGGTTCTCAAAGAATTTCACAATTTTTTAATATGATTTAATAAACTCATTTTAAAATAGAAAAAAAAATTTAAGCAAGTCACTTTTTTAATATTTTGTTTATCTTTATGATTGAAATTTTTGCTTTTATATATAAATAAAAAAACTCACAGAAAGATTAATATAATGATATCAAAATTGTTTAGAAGTGTTTTTTCTGAAATTAAGAAATGCAAACATATAAGTTTCTCTGCATAAAACTGGGTTTTAATAAATTTCAATATTCGAAAAAATGAACTGATAGTATACTAAACTGGTTTCATGCTTTCAATATTTTAATAAATTTAAATATATTGTAAAATTTTTTTTTGTTTATAAGTTTTATTCATATGAATTTAAAGTAAGCGTTTTTTGTTTCCATTTTGTTTATTGTTACAAAAATTGTAGCTGACAGTATTTTACGCGATCAGAATAAATTTTTCATAAATTCCAAATTTTAAATTTTGAAAATTCCCTAAATAAACATTAATTTAAAATTTTTAAATGTTTTTCAATGAGATCTTTTGTATGCATTTCTGTATAAAAATGCTTTTTCTAAGGCTAGATTTATCAGGGGTTGTCACTTATAGAGCAGAGTTACACATTATAGAGCAGAATATACTAAAAGGTTACACAAAGCAGAATATACTAAAAGTTACACATTATAGAGCAGAATATACTAAAAGGTTACACATTATAGAGCAGAATATACTAAAAGATTACACATTATAAGCAGAATATACTAAAAGATTACACATTATAGAGCAGAATATACTAAAAGGTTACACATTATAGAGCAGAATATACTAAAAGGTTACACATTATAGAGCAGAATATACTAAAAAGATTACACATTATAGAGCAGAATATACTAAAAGATTACACATTATAGAGCAGAATATACTATTGGGGCATGTTAAAGTAGATTTCCTCCAGAAACTAAAGTCTCACACTGCAGAACGCCAACCTTGTAAGAAGCTTGATCATCTACCCAGTTATAATTTCTATTGGCTGACGTCCTACAGCAAAATATTTTGGTATTCAGTCAGCACTTTTACATTACTTCCACTAGAAAGAAGGGGGAGGGTATTTTCTTTCTAAAATGCTCTTAAAAATAAGTTTCAGCCAGATAAAAAGAATGAGGACCTTAACTAAAAACTAAAGTTTGCTGAACGTAACTAAACGCAGTAATTCAAAGTTTACAGAACAATGAGACAATCAGAAACCCAAATGGGCAAGATGTCAGAATGGCTGACATTCTATGACATGTAGTCTTAGAATTTGTGGGAATTCAGCTCAAGGGTCACTTCTCTAGATATTAGAGAATATCCGAAAAACTACAAATCAATTTTAATTATTGATGTAAAATTCTATTTCAATCGCTTTTGAGTCCATTCATTTTCTGAAACCAAAGCTCATAAAACCCACTGGATCATAAAATTGTTTGATGTCCGATATATTTCCTTTTCAAACTGCTTTCTTTCTGAGTATATTACGTCCACGGACAAGGCCATAAAAAACGGTTTTTCCATCGATACAAAGGTTTTCAGAACATAACCGAAAGAACTAAAGATTGTTAGGTACTTGTACTTAACTAAAGGTACTTTCCGGTAAAGGAACCTTATCCATGGATAAGGCCGTAAAAAACTGAATTTCCATCAGATACAAACTTTTTCAGAACGTAAAAAAAGAACTAAAGATTGTTTGGTACATCAGGTAAAGAAATCTTATCCATGGATAAGACCGTAAAAAACTGAATTTCCATCGAATACAAAGGTTTTCAGAACTTAACCAAAAGAACTAAAGATTGTTTGGTACTTCAGGTACTTTCCGGTAAAGGCTTTGATAAAATTGCCAATTGCTGAACTATCCATTTGCATGTTGTTGTATGACAGAAAACCAAACAGCCTGCCTGGTTATGGAAACGTTTATACCATTTCTATTTGTTTATCATAGTAGTGTCTATGGCTCAAGTGAGCAGCAAAATCAGTGTCTCACCATCTTGTACACAAGCTACTACTGAACCACAAATTTATCAAAAATATGGGAAAATCTAAGCTTGCAATTTTCAATAGAAATACATTACTTAACATATACACATTATTTCGATCTTCAAAACAATGATGAATGACCCAATGTTATAAATAACAACAAAATGATTGACGATGTGAAACCGCTATTCAAAATCATGAATCCTTTCTCGATAATTGTTTTTGCTATTCCACTGATATGATGAGATAAAAAAAAAAGAAATTATCGATAAGGGTCATCTATAAACGACCTTTTGAAAAGAAACAAAATTTAATGTTGCGGTTCCGTTCATCATATTCTCTTATAAAGTCACTCTGTGGGCGGCCATCATTGAAATTCAATTGTTTTCGCTTACTCTGGTTTCAGATCTATTATCTGTGGTCTATGTTTAACTCGCATATAATAGATTTTGCATCAGAGTGTTGCATCGGATTCTTGCAATGAATTGATCATTTACAGTGAATAGACTATCTTTACATCGTTTTATAAATCTATATTTATTTAATGCGAAAGAATATGTTGGTTTGTCTTAAGTAATTGTTTCATAATCTGAAAAGGAAGAAGTAAACTTTAGTATCAATATAAATTGAAATACAGTACAATACAGTTTTATGATCATATATTTTGTGCCCCTATCTAAATATGTACACACATTATCAACGTCAACTAATTTATCAACTTACTAATTTTATCGAGCTGCCTTTGTATTTTTGTTATTTAATAATGTACTTTTTCTTGTTTTATGTATAAGGAAGGAATCATTTAATTTAATATAATTTCAAATAAATTATAACTTGTTTTTAATTTCTTGAATCGATCTGTTTTTTTTTTTTTTTTTTCTGATGAAAAGCTCTCAAATTTTCGTAAATCTATATTCTTTACGCTTATTTTAACAATAATAAACATATTGTTTATAAAAAATTGCTTTACAATTTTAAAAGGATAAAATGGATTTCAAATAATTCAATTTGATTTAGTGAAGTCTGATAATGATTAATGCTTATCAAGGCAAACATATATTTTGCCTTGATCTAAACACGAACAATAGTTTTTATTTAGACGCTTGAAAATGTATACCAAAGAACTTAATATATTTTAGTTACATTTTATATGCTATAATAGCATCTTTAATAAATAAATTATTTTTAACTTTATCATGAAATATGAATTATTTTAACCTTATGATGAAATATGAATTATTATGAAGAAATAATATATTTTTTTTAACCTTATTATTTAACCTTAGTGAATTAAATACGATAATTATTTGATTTGATGTCATCACCTGCATCAAAATTTCAAAAATTTCGCCTGCATTAAACTCTAAAAAAACTCTTTTCGTATCCGAATTTTTAAACTAGGCATTTATTACAATACTCGGATGATTTATTCTAAGTTTACAACACTTTGATACAATATTAAGGCCAAACATGGAATAAAAAACTTCACAATGCAGTTCTAGCCCAAGACTTTTTGTTGACAGTGATTAAATACTACATAATAAGAGGAATAAATGATGCTTTTTTAAAATTTTTTGCTATTTAACTAGAAGTATGGGGTTAATTAATTGTTTCATGAATGGTTTTCGAGAATTTAGTGTATAATTCACAAATTTTTAATTGATGTGCACAGTCACACCTGTATCAAACTTTATAAAAAAAACTCTTTTCCTATATCAATTTTTAAAGTAGATATTTATTACAATATTTGGAAGACTTATTCTAAGTTTACAGCATTTTGAGTCAATATTAAAACCAAACATGTAATAAAAACTCCAGAGTGTAATCTAGCCCAAACCTTTTTGTTGACAGGGATAAAATGCAGCATATTAAGAACAATATATGACGTTTTTTAAAAAGCATTTGTTGCAATTTAACTAGAAGGGGTGTGTAGGATTTATTTCATATGTGGTTTTCGAAAATTTATTGTACACTTCTGAAATTTGAGGGATGCACACAATCACAATTGCATCAAACTTTAAAAGAAATCTATTTATATCCCAATTTTTTAAAATAGTTATTTATTAAAATACTTGAATGACTTATTTTAATCTTACAGCACTTTGATGCAATACTGACACTTTGATGCAAAATAGACATTTATTACAATATTTGAATGACTTATTCTAAGTTTACAGCATTTTGGTGCAATACTAAGACGAAACATGCAATAAAAAACTCCACAATGAAGTCTTCCCCAAGAGCCTGGATGCTGTATAGATTCCATTAGAAACCGGCCTGAAATTGTACACACAGAACTTTCCACAACCGTTGGCGACGATTACCAGGCCGTTGTGTATCCTCACTTGGACACGCTTGTGCAAACTCAATGACTTCACACCTTGGCATAAAAGGGTAATGTTCATCATCCATTTTAATGGTCTTTTTTCTCTCTCTACCTTCACCTTCTATGAGAGCAAAAAATACTTCGGAAAGAAAATGAGTCCATTAACCTTGTAGTTCGAGCACACCCCCTCCCTGTCGTATCCATTTCTAAACCTCCCTTTGTTGAACTCGTGCAAAGAAGGGGTTAGGTCAGAAATGCAAGTAGACTGCACTCTGGAAACATCCTCCTGCTGTGCTTTCAAACAGATAAGGTTCGGAATGTGGTAGAACAAAGATGTCGAAAAGCTCATGCTAATAATCTCATATTTTACTTTCGTTTCGAGCCAGAATATTTTGTGGATTGTGTGGGTAATTATAAACTAGTCCAGATTTTTACAAAGACTTAGTGGTTTAAGATCCTGTTAAACTTTAAGTCAGGTATTGTTGTTTGTGGGATTAGGAATTTTTTTTTACCGTTCCCTAAATTGCGGAAGTTCTGTGTGAATTGTTTAGATTGTTCTTGGTGTTATTGCACACACATAAAGTTATTTTTAAAAAATAAGCGACAGCCAATCAATTCATAAACCAACACAATTTGCTGAAGTTAAATTCTTATGCACAACAAGTTCTTTCATTCATATAGTTTATTACTGCGTTGAAAGGTTTTTGTTAACTTTTAATGTTCTTAAGATTGCGGAAGTCCCATATAAATTGTTGTTCTTGAAATACTAAATATAAAATGCTTGTGAAAATATTGCTACAAATTTCACTAGTCAATAGTCAGCTATTTAGAAATGCCTTGGTAACATTTCAGAATATTGTATGGATATTTTGTTTGTTTCAAAATTTCTTTACATATAAATGCATGCATACATGTTTTAACATAACTGAAAAGTTATATTATTTAGAAATATTCTCTTCTCAGTTTGTAGCAGTTGCTGAGGGAAAAGGCATGGGAAATTAATCGAAACATTATTTTTAATTGTTAAATACTTCGCACCTGTATCATTTACCACTCTCACTGATGAAAGTAAAATATCATCAAAACAATATTTGGTTTTTAAAGGATTAAATTAGGCATTTTATTCTCTCGAAAGGAGAAATGTTGAGTTGAATATAAACATATTTTCATTGATTTTTTGGCGAATATCTTTGCAGTTTTTGGCAACATTTTTATAATTCAATAAATGAAAATAAAAAAGATATAATTCACTGAACGTAGATGAAATCTATCTTCTAGTGTATTATAATTCATGTCATAAATTTTGTTTACTAATACCAATCAGTGCATATAAACACTCATATGCTAAATTATTGCCTTGTGAAACTTTGATGCCTTTTAAGCTTCTAAGGTTCGAAAATTTTACTTTACTTAGTTATCGTGGTTTTTAAATTATTACACAAAAACTTTTAAAACTGATATACTTCAGTTATGCTGTAAGTTTCGTCCATTAAACAAAATCCTAAAAATCCCTTGCTAAATATTATTAAATATATCTACGTACAGGGTGAATATAAAAAAAAATTTCCGGATATATGAGTCCCTATCTGTCATGGCATTCACCTAAACTGAATGAAATTTCTGTTTAAGGATATTTTGAAGTTAAGAATCATTCAAGAATCGTATGAAAACAACAGTTAAACTCTAATATTTTGGGTTACAATCAATACGAAATCGAATATTTCAACTGGCAACACATATTTTTATTTATTGGAATGTGATCTCCATAGTGAAAATCCATAAATGCATTTGGACGGTATATCTTAACATGAAATTCTCCAGCTCTACAGTGAAAACAATCAAATAAAGAAAGAGAAGCAAAGCATCTTAATGTGTTTCACAAATTTCTCAAGTCTTCCCTTTTACACACGATGACACTTTGCATGCGGCAGATGGTGGATAGAATTGAAGCACTTACCACGATAAAGATCTGATGGACATTTGATGGTATCTTTCAAAACAAATGCAGTTTGCGTTTCAAATACATACACTTTAAATTTCTGGTATCCCTACAGCGAAATGCTCTATATCACCTCGTGGGGATGCAAGATGGTGCTTCCCCATTTGTGAGATCTTCTGTCAAACGTTTTTTAACAGAATTATTTAACCGCCGTTTCACGTTTCCGTGACCGCCAATGTCCCCCTATATCACTGTAATGGATTTCTGCCTATGGGGATATCTGAAATCCAAAGAGTATGCATTTAATCTGCGCAAACTGTATCTTTGAAAGATGCCGTCAGACGTCAGGTTCAACAGATTCCTCTTGCCATGTTACGTGCTTTAATGCTATCCACCATCTGCCGCATACAAAGTGTCATCGTGTGTGAAAAAAGGTCAAGTGGAAAATTTATGAAAACACAGTGAAATGTTTTTGCTTTCTGTTGCTTCACTGTCTTTATTGGTGGTTTTATCATTTTTTTCTTAGTCTGTCTAGCGCCCGCGATTTTCGTGCTCCAGGTGCAGTTCCAACGCTATTTATGGGGTTTGATTATGGAGATCACATTCCAATAAAAAAGTAGATGGTGGCATTTGAAATTTTGAAATCGTGTCACTGTAACCATAATTTTTACAGTTTGACTGTTGTTTTTCATATGATTCTAGAGAACATACCTCACAATACCTTAAGCCGAAATTTCATTCAATTTCTTTATGATAGCTAAGGACCCATATATAGAGAAAGGCTTTTATTACAATCATCTTGCATATATGTATATACCCATTTCCTTGTTTGTTTTGATTGTGTAATATCAGAAAACCTTTAAAAAGCATTTTAAATAATGCAGCATTATAAAATTTCAATTAAGGCCATACTAGATTGAGCATTATTTAAAATGTACCATGGAAAAAATATTTTAATTCAATGTATATAAGACTGAAGTTAAAAGATTTGGTCATATAGCAGAAGAAAAAGCATCTGCGTTATAGTCTTTAATACGATAGACGAGTCCCACATAACTAACTGGAAGAAATGAGAAGATATTCTTGAAAGTTATGATTAAGAATATTTTTATGTCAATCCAACTGGTTAGTATTTCCTCTTAAGCAATCACGGTTTCAGTTAGCGGTGGAGCGTTAAACAACTAATGATGCCATTACTGTCAAATTAATTTCTTGCATATTTATAATTGAGATCAAATTTTTCAACTACAGAGTAATTTAAAATAATAACAAGTTAGTTTTTCTGTATCAATCTAAGATAGTTTTATAATGCTATTGCAAAATAACATTAATAAATTTCACAAAAATTCTGAAATTGGTAATTTTTCTCCATTTTTTTTTTTTATTTTTGTAGAATCTAATAAATATGTACCTTCTTAAGAAATTTATAACAACATTTAGAAGTATAAATACATTAAACTTTGAACATTAACCTTTTTTGTTACATAAAATGACTCAATTTAAGAAGTGTGTGCGTTTAAAACTTTGAAGACATCAGCACTTAAATAAGTAATTACGTATGCTTGACAAATTATAATAATGACATACATCCTAGTGTGCCCAAAAAAATAAAACCAATTTTCAATTTAAATTTCCCGGGCATATGAAATTTCAATTTTTTTTTTTTTAAATTGTTGTCACTGACCTTGACATCTGTGTGAAATTTCACGTCAAAATATTCATTAGTGTTTGAATTACGCTTGGCTTTGTGAGACGCTCAAAGTGATTTCGGCGATTTTTGAATTATCTGAATTAATTGAGCGAAGAACTTGCATTAAATTTTGTTTGCAGAATGAATATTCGTGTGCGGAAACGTATATGCAGAAGGCATTCGGGGATCAAACTATATTGGAAATAAATGTTTACAAGTGGTATAAACAGTTCAAAGAAGGCAGAGAACGCGTTGAAGACGAAGAGTGCTCTGGTCGACCATCAACCACAACCGACGCTCACGTCCAAAAAAATTAAAGATTTGATGCTTGCAAACCGTTGATTTACAATTAGAGACCTTGAATGATGCTGGAATTTCAAAAGGATCGGTCAATTCCATTTTAAAAGATGTTTTGGGCCTCAAATGCGTCAAATCTCGATTGGTACCGAAAACACTGAATTCTTTGGAAAAAACGAAGTGTTGAAGTGTGTGAAACAATGCTTTCTGACTATCAGAACAAGTTAAAATGCATCATAACAGGAGATGAGACTTGGATTTACGCTTCCGGACCGGAAACAACCGATCAATCGAGCGAATATCGTGACAAAGGTGAAGCAAGACCGAAAAGAGCACGCCAAAGTCGCTTAAAAATCACGGTCCTTAATTAACTAACTCTTTGAAGTCCTTAGTTAACTAACTCTTGTGAATTTCTTAAATTAACTAACTCTTTTGATGTCCATAATTAACTAACTCTGAATTCCTTAAATTAACTAATTCTTTTGAATTTCATAAATTAACTAATTCTTTTATTTTCTTAAATTAACTTTTTAATGCTTTTAATTAACTAACTCTTTTGATGCTTTTAATTAACTAACTGGTTTGAATTCCTTAAATTAACTGCTGATGCTATATGTTTGTGAAAAAATATATCCATCCATTTATATAGCACATAATAAAAAAAAGAAACATTTGACGTTTGATATTCATTATCAGCTTTAATAAAAAGCAAATAATATATTAAAATTAGTAAAAAAGCACAATATCAGATTACCATTTTTCGTTTACTTTCATGGTGGATACCTTCGACAGTTCATTATTTACTAACTTTTTGTTTGTTACATATATAATTTTTTCCTGGTACTAAACTAAACTGTTAAACTCCTTTGCTTTACACTGGACTGCTATACCCATTTGATCATTTGTTTATTTAACCGTTATACTCCTTCAATCCTTTGTCTGTTTGTGGTCTTTGTTCTTTGCTTCTGTCTTTGTTCTGTACTAAACCGATATAATTCAGTACAGAATTAAATTATGCAAAATTTTATTTTTTGTTGTTACAAAAGCTCCATTTTTAAAACCTTCCTCTCGTTAACCTCAATTCAACATATGATTTTACGAGAGAATTACAGTTTAGAATATTCTGTTAACAAATATTTATGAAAAAAAAAAAAAAGGTTTTTTTCGGTGTACAAGGATAATCACCTAAGGACCTTCAGGACATCCGGTAGATTTGACTTAAATTATGTGCTAACTGTTAAACTCCTTTTCTTTACACTGGACTGCTACAGCCTATTGATATTTTGTTTACTTAACCGTTATACCTCTTCGATCCTTTGTCTCTTTGCGGTCTCTGTTCTGCACTAACCGATATAATTTAGTACTACTTAAAATTATGTCAAATTTTATTTTTGTTGATACAAAGCTCCATTTTCAAAACCTTTCTCTCGTTAATCTCAATTCAACATATGATTTCGCGAGAGAATTACAGTTCAGAATATTATGTTAGCAAGTATTTATGTAAAAAAAAAAAAAGTTTGTTTGGTGTACAAGGATAATCACCCAGGGACCTTCAGGACATCCGGTAGATTTGACTTAAACTATGTCCTAATGATAGTGTACAAGAAGATCTTTTTTAGGAAAACGCTTAACTTTCTCTGCTTCTCAACCTCCTTTGGTATGTGAGAAACGTGTTGTTTGAAGAACTATGGTTGAATAATAATCAGAAGGCGCAACTCTGATGCGCCGGATTACGTGTAAACCACACAGTTCTATGCAAACAGTGGTTCTGCGAAATTACATGTATTAGATAAAAAGGGCGTTCTTATTGTACTTTGAAGAAGTACCTGAAAAAATTCTGAAACTTGAACAAAAGAACACAGTAAGTGACGCTGGGGAAGTTGCTCTGGAACTAAAACAAAGCTTTCCGCAGTATCTTTTTCACATTGGCTCATGACGCCTATGTGCTTTTAATTACCTTATGAAAGTTACATCAATTAGATGTTAAATAATAATCAACGAGAGCTCTTTGAAGTACTGAGTTATGCGTAAAGATTGTGCGTATAGTGTATGTCATGCGTGCATGTAAAATATGCGTATAGTGTTGGGTCTTTTACAAACACCGGCCATGCAAAAGTGCTTATATTAATGAAAAAATTACTTGATTATTGAAAGTTGCTCTGGAACCAAAACAAAGCTTCCCTCAGTATCTTTCTTCACATTTGCCCATGAAAAACATTGCTTGATTATTGAAAGTTGCTCTGGAACCAAAACAAAGCTTTCCTCTGTATCTTTCTTCACATTTGCCCATGAAAACATTACTTGGTTATGAAAGTATAGTTCTGGAACCAAAACAAAGCTTTCCGTAGTATCTTTTTTCACATTTGCCCATGTCTCTTCTGAGTTTTTAATTATATGAAAGGTACATCAATTAGATGTTAAATAATAATAACAATAACTCTTTGAAACGCTGATTTATGCGTAAACCACATAGTGTGTGTCTTTTGCAAGCAGCTGTCGTACAAAGTCGCAAATATTAATTAACAAGGGCGTACTTATTGCACTTATTGCGTGCTTATTCTAATTTACTTATTACTTCAAAAGATAACAAACTTGTTCGAGTATTGTGCTAACAAAGTGAAATCAGTTGCGATTCTTCTTGGTATTTTTACCTCACAGAAACTTCTTTAATTAATTTAACGACATATTATTTAGCTCTAGCGTTGTCTAAAGCAAATAGCTCTATCCACTTGGTGGAGTAGTCTTCTATGATGAAGATTCATTTTTTTTTTTTTTCATTTTTCGTTTCGTTTATAGGTCCAAAAAAAGGCGTAGGGATGGCGTCAAAAATCTTTTCGCTATAGTGCACCAAGAATGCGTTTATAAATGAAGTGAATTGCAAACATTTGGCGACTTATCACTCAGTTGGCGCCACAGAAAAGTCTCCAAAAACCCAAAGGCCCCTATTTAAAACATTTTCTAACTCAATATAATTTTAAATTTTAATGATTCAATTTATATGTCGTTATAATTGTAAAACATTTATTATTTTCTGTCTTAAGTTAATTGAAATGTAATTGATAAGAATTTTTTTTTAAACTGTAATTGTTTGCGAGGTATTTTAAAAAAAGTTTTTAATTCCACCAAGACGTAATAAAACGCTAATATTTTAGAATTTTTTTTTAAAAATGGGAATTAACTTCTTAAATTCTGAAGAAAAATAAATTAGAAAATAAAATTTGAAATTAAAAAATATAAATATAAAAATTGACAAAAATTATTTTAACTGTATGTTCTCTATATATTCACTAATTAATTATAAAATATTATATGAAATATTCAAAATATCTCTATCAGTTAAGAAAAATAATATAATTACTAAAATTATTTTCCTGGTTGTTTTTTTTTTTTCGATAATTATTTCAGTATTTAAATCTTAGTATCGCTTTTCTTCCTGATAAAATTTGAAATTTTTTTCTCAAATAACATTTAAAGTTCTTTCTCAAATAACATTAAAAATTTTAATTTATTATTTTTAGAATTTATACACACGAATGATAAGCATTTCGAAATATAATAATTAAATATTAATCAGTTGATTTTAACTTTTTTTTTCATCTAAACCAGCTAAATTCAGGTGCCTTTCTATTCAAAACTTATTATGGCTGTAAGCATTTCAAAGAAATTTAAATTTACAAAAATTTTCTTTTTTACTATCATTATTAACATACTCGTAGATATATCAAAAACTATTTTTTTTTTACTTTTGAAATTTAAAATGTTTATGATTTATATTCTGATAGAAATTTAAATTTACAAAAATTTTCTTTTTACTAACATTATTAACATACTCGTAGATATATCAAAAACTATTTTTTTACTTTTGAAATTTAAAATGTTTATGATTTATATTCTGATGTAACGTCATTAACAAAGAATGGAACAAATTCAGTAAATTTTTTCATTCTTTAAAAGAAACTCTCACATTTTCTGTCCAATTAGGAAAGTTTTTGAAGAATATATCTTTCGAATCACACCTTTTCCTGTTTTAGAATATAAGATTTTGTAAAGACTTTTGTTATAATGAACAGGAAATGGAATGTATAATTATTTATTGAAAGTCGAAATGAATGCTGTTGCACTACTTCTAGTTGGAGAAAGAGTTTAAATGCATCGTTCAAGGTTATAAAACTATAATACTATGAGCCACACCTTCTCTTATTGCAAACCAAGTTAAAATCTGATACTTCAGGCCTTTTTGAGCTTCAATATTTTTTATGAAGAGATCTTCTTAATAATTAAAGAGCCATTTAAGTTTTTTTTTAATTTAAAATAAACTTATTTTTTATTAAACTTATTTTAAAATAAGTTTTTTAAAAAAATTCATTAACGAATTACAATTCATCATTTGTAAACATGCTATTTTTACTGGACTGCAATGAATAATGAAAGATCGTGGTCAAATGGCAGAAAGACACAGACTGGTAACTGTCGTACTATTACGGAGACACCGATTATGGAGTACCAATAGGGATAGACCCCTTAACCTCCTCTTCTTAATTCATACATAAGTTTACAATTTTAATTGGCTACGTAAATGTTAGTAATGGATAAAAGGTAAAGTTTCAAAAAGTAAATAAATGGTACTCTAAAAAATTTTAAAAAATGCTAAAAATAAATAAAAGTAAGATAAAAAAATAAAAATTAAAATTAAAGATAAAATAATTTAAGTTTAAATTCGGTACAATTAGGGACCAGTTGTTGATGCCTTAAATTTATTGCAATGAAATAATAATAGTAATAAACGCACAGTCCGCAGTCCGTTTCATACTTTCATTTTACTTTTTTTTTTTTTTTTTTTTTTTTGTAAAAGATTTTAACATTTTGATAAAAGATTAAAAAACGGAACAAAATTCAGCTGTAAAAGTATATTGGCCAATTAGCTAGCTTTCTGGCCCTTTAGTACCACAGGCTTTTCAAATTCTAATCCTGGTGGTGGCATGGACGTTTGTTGGTGGTTCGGAAATCACGTTAAACTGTAGGTTATGGTCTAATTAGCCCAAAGTGTGCAAAAAAAAAAAATTGATCGTAGAGCGACAAACAAAACTAAACTTAATAAAGATATAGTGGACATTTAAAAATCATAAATATAAGCCTGGATATAGAATTCATATTTATGTAATTGTTCTTTTTATTTTCATGATATTTATTAACAAAAATATTCATTTTTTAAGAGACTGATTATTTAATACTAACTGTCACTTTATACTTGTTAAATACTTATAAATTATACTAAAAGTAATATTACAAATATTTTTAAAGTGCAAAATATAAACTGAAAAATATTTGATTTAGATTTTAAAAAATTTATTCTAATACTTGATCTTACATCTAAGATTTCCTTCTTTAAATTTTCCATAATTTTATAGATAATTTATTTTTCAAAAATAATTAAAGTTTGGTTTCATACTAATGTCAAATATGATATTATAGTATGATAATATATTGTGAACTAATGTTAATTCATATTAAATATGAACTGACATTATTATCACCTGGATCTTCATGAAGGGACACTTATGTAAATTAGATATCATCAATAATATATAGAATGACAGTAAACCTTAAGTTTATAGATAATTTGTTCTTTTAAAAATAATTAAAGTCTGATTTCTTTTTAATGTCAGATATAATATTATAATATCAGATAATATACTGTGAATTAATGTCAGTTCATATTAATATGAACTGACATTAGTATCACCTGGATTTTAATGATGTCATTATTGTATAAATTAATATTTGTATAAATAAATCATCAATAATTCATAAAATGATAATAAACTGGAATATACTGGAAACCTCTCCATTTCATTTAATTTGAAATGATTTTTAAATAATTTTTAATAATATTTTACATTCACAATTTTGCAATGAAATTATAAAAATTTAGAAACTGATGTTTTTTATTTATACAAATTTCTAACGAACCTAAATTCCATCATAAATTGATGTCTGCAGTTAGCGAACAGCGTGCAAAATTTTAAAAATCCTTGCCACAAAATTTCATTATTCATATTATCAGAGGACAAAAAAACCTATATAGAAAAAAGAAGATTAATTTTGCTTAAGAACCATAGTGCCTATCAAATTAAACCCAATTTCCTTACTATTTATTCTAATAAATGATATCTCGCTAATGCTTGAAAGTTGATGAACATTTATTTGTCAAAAAATAATCGTATAAATTGAAAATGAATAAAGTATTAAACAATCTTTGGTATTATTTACCTTTTATACACAATTCTATGAATTTTTCGTTTATTTTAATTTATTACTTTATTTTTAATTTATTTAAAAAATTATAGTACATTTGCCTAATTTTTGAATGAATGCAAACATCATTTTTATGATTATCATATGTCAAAGCATTTTTTTAATAAAATATATTCAACATAGAGAAACATTTAATAAAAATAATAGGTGCATAACTTATAAAGAATCATTAGAATCACTATTAGATTCATTACGGAAAAAGTTTGTCTGATTTGTATTTCTGGGTAGCATCACAATTTCGAACAAGATTTTAACATCACAATACAGAACATTTCCTAATATTTCAATGAATGCAAACGAGTTTTATATGATTACCATATGTGAGGGCATTTTTTTTATAAAATATAATCAACATAAAGAAACATTTAATAAAAATAAAAGCTGCATAACTTATAAAGAAACTATATCCACTGGAATCACAATTACATTCATTATGGAAAAATGCTTGTCTAATTTGTATTTCTGGGTAACATCACTATTTGGAACAAACGCCCAGGTGTGGCATTAATAAGAAGTTCTCATCTATTTATTACCTTCTCAAGTGCAATGTTAAGATTTTCTGGTCTGTGGTTTATCACGCCTATTTCCTGAATAGATATCAAAACTTGCGGTTTGGTATCCGAAATCACTTTCTAGGGTTTGTACTTAGTTCTTTTTCAAATAAAAATCCTACACCCACAAGATGGTTCTACACCAAGCCACAATGTGTGCTACAAGCAATATGACATTTTTCTATGTATATAAAAATGGATGTATGTATTTGTGTAGATTCCAGCACAACTTAAGATTACTTTTTTAAAAGAGTTCAGTTGTTGTTTTTTTAATTTATGATTTCATTTTAAAAATATGTAGCCAAAAGTTACGAAAAGATTTTTGTTAATTATTTTTTACTTTATTTTATTGCCTTACCTTACTTTTTTTTTTTATTATCATCAGATTTTTTATACCACCAGATGGCGCCAGGCTTTAAAAAATGGCTGTCTTCATTAGTTAATTTGTAGTAACAAGAATATGATAAATTAATAGTATCAGTTTTCATCAGTTTATCAGTTATCAGTATCAGTTTTCAAATTTAAAATTATTACAACTATATTCTTAACAATAAATGCTAACAGTTTAAACATGAAAAAAAATATTTGTTGTAATTTGTGAATAAGAATGCATGATTTATTTAGCCAAATCATATTATTTAAATCTTAAATTTCTTTAATCTTGCTCAAATATTTAATTAATCAAATCTGAAAAAATCTTAATTCTTAATCTTAATATTTAATTAATCAAATCTGAAAAAAAATCTTAATTCTTAATTTTAATATTTAATTAAAATTAATTTAAATCTTTAATTTAATAAATCTTTAATCTAAAATCTTAATGTAAAATTTTTTAATTTTGCTCGTATATTTTTGTAAATCACTAAAACTAAAAATGTTTTATGTTTTGTAGTCAAACATTGCCGTGTCATATCTGATAGCAACATATAAAAAAGATATGTCAAAACAGTCATAAAAATTAATTTGACTACATAAACCTCTGACTAATTTATTCCTATCAATAGAGCAATTTAATTAAACCTATTTGTTTAATAAGAAACCTTAATAGCCTAATAATTATCATTGCAATAATAGTTAAAATCATAATGCTTCAGAGATGGCCGTTCAATATTTGGTAGTAGCATGAAAGATATGTTAAAACATCATAAAAACTAATTTGACTAGTTTATTAACAACAATAGTAATTTAATTAAACCTATTTGTTTAACTAGAAACCTTAATGACTTGATTTGACTACATAAACCTCTGACTTTCCTTAATTTTATTTATTAATTATTTATTCCTAACAATAGAGTAATTTAATTAAACCTATTTGTTTAACTAGAAACCTTAATGACTTGATTTGACTACATAAACCTCTGACTTTCCTTAATTTTATTTATTAATTATGTATTCTAATTTATTCCTAACAATAAAGTTATTTAACTTAATCTATTTGTTTAGCAAGAAACCTTAATAGCCTAATATAGCCTATAGCCGATATTGGACGGCAATCTGACTTTAAGCATTATAATTTTAACTATTATATCAGTGATAATTATTAGGCTAACAAGGTTAAACAAATAGATTGAATTAAACCTCTATCGTTATGAATAAATTAGTCAGTGACTTATGTTGTGAAATACATTTTTATGACTGTTTTAACATATTTTTATATGTTACTACCAGATACTGGATGACAATCTATGAAGCATTATGATTATTGCAGATTGCCGTCAATATCGGGTAGTAACTGATACTGACGGCATCAAGCGTAGTATCAGGTAGTAACATATCTTTTATATATGTTAAAACAACCATTTGACTAAACCACTGACTAATTCATTCATAACAATGAGTAATTTAATCAAACCTACTTGTTTAACAAGACACCTTAATAGCCTGACAATTATCACTGCAATGATAGTTAAAAAACATAATGCTTCTGAGATTTCCGTCCAATATCTGGTAGCAGCAGATAAAAGATATATTAAAAATTTATTATTATTTATTATAATCTATTTGTTTAGTAAGAAACCGTAATAGCCTAGTAATTACCACTGCGATAATAGTTAAAGCCATAATTCTTCAGAGATTTCCGTCAATATCTAGTAGTAGCAGCTAAAAGATATGTTAAAAATTTATCATTATTTATTATAATCTATTCGTTTAGCAAAAAGAAACCGTAATAGCCTAGTAATTACCACTGCGATAATAGTTTAAACCATAATTCTTCAGAGATTTCCGTCAATATCTGGTAGTAGCAGATAAAAAATTTATTATTATTTATTATAATCTATTTATTTAGCAAGAAACCGTAATAGCCTAGTAATTACCACTGCGATAATAGTTAAAACCACAATTCTTCAGAGATTTCCGTCCAATATCTGGTAGTAGCTGCTAAAGATATATTAAAAATTCATTATGATTTATTATAACCTATTTATAACTATTAACCCCCTATTATAACCTATTTGTTTAGCAAGAAACCGTAATAGCCTAATCATTATCACTGCAATACTAGTTAAAATCATAATGCTTCAGAGACTGTCTTCCAGTAGAACATTCTGGTAGTAATATAAAAAAATGTAATCTGTATAACTAATAATATAAAAAAATATAATATAATATAATAACCTATTTGTTTAACAAGAAACCTTAATAGCCTGGCAATTATCACTGCAATAATAGTTAAAAACCATAATGCTCCAGAGATTTGGCGTCGAAATCGAATCACCACAAAGGAAGGAGCGAGTGCATCCCTATTTGACCCCATCTCTTGCGTGACAGCATCCTCGCGGGGTCACCAACCTCCCCATAATCGTCGACTCAGCATTCACGATGCCATATTCGCTGCTTAAATACCGCACGCACGATAATTTGCGCAAACGTTTATTCAGTTTTGGGCTCTTTCATTCCCATTCCGCGCTCTTTAGTCACAAATTAAAGCCCTACAACCTTCCCCCTACCTTTTCTTTTTTTCTTTTCTTTTCGGAAACTTGCATAGTAAAGAGTTCTAAAGTGTGGGATTTTTTTTAAAAGAGCATATACTAAGTAAAGGGTTAATTTTTATATGAATAAGATGCATGAATGTAATTTTCAGTATTTCTGAAAGGAGGATAAATTCATTTGTATATATATGATGAAAAAGAGGAATAGTTGTTAGAATAGATATAAGTGGATGGCGTGTGTTAATGTTTATCACGATTTTATAATAAAGAAAAGATATTCAATCCATTATAATTTTTATATCATGCGTAAATAAAAATTTAAAAAAACTATAATTTTTATGTAAAAAAAAAATAATTGTAGCAATATTAATTTTTATACAAAAAAATAAAAATTAAGTAAAATAATGAAAATAATATAAATTAAATTTTTAAAAAAAAAAGATATCCAATCCGTTATAATTTTTATATCATGTAATATTTAATTAAGTAAAAATTAAAAAAAATAACTAATAAACTAAAATTACTGTTAATCTAAAGTTTAATTTTTATAGCAATATTAATTTTTATAAAGAAAAAAACAAAAATTAAAATAAAATAATAATTAAATTTTATAAAGAAAATATATCCAATCCTTTATTATTTTTTATATCATTTTTAAATAGAAATTTTTAAAAAAAAACTAATAAACCAAAGTTACTATTAAACTAAAAGTTTAATTTTTATGGTAATATTATTTTTTCGTAGCAATATTAATTTTTAAAAGGAAAAAAATTAAATAAAATAATAAAAACAATAAAAATTAAATTTTATTAAAAAAAGATATCCAATCTATTAAAATTTTTATTTCATGTGTAAATAAAAATTTAAAAAAATAAAGTTACTATTAAACTAAAGTTTAATTTTATGGTGTAAAATTAATTTAATAACAATATTAATTTTTATAAAGAAAAAAATAATTAAATAAAATCATAAAAATAATAAAAATTAAATTTTGTGAAGGAGAGATATAAAGATATTATAAAGATATAAATTTATAACGAATTAGATATATTTTCTTTATAAAATTTAATTTTTATTATTTAGTGCTTATTATTTGTATTATTTTATTTAATTTTTTTTCCTTATAAAAATTAATATCGCTATAAAAATAAGTTTTACAATAAAAATTAAGTTTTTAGTTTATTAGTTTTTTTTTTAGTTTTTTTTTTTTTTTAATTTAAAATTATAGCGGAAATTACATCTCTCCTTCACAAAATTTAATTAAAAATAAAATTTAATTTAATGTATAAATAAAATTTGTTGCAAAAAAATTTAGTTACTACTAAACTAAAGTTTAATTTTTACGGTACAATTAATTTTCATAGCAATATTAATTTTTATAAAGAAAAAAAATTAAATATAATAAAAATTAAATTTTATGAAGAAAAGATATCCAATTCATTATAATTTTATATCATGTGTTTATAAAAATTTAAAAAAACTATAGTTACTAATAAACTAATGTTTAATGTTTATGGTAAAACATTAAACAGACGCCCTTGGCCCAACATGAGGCTGTTGAGCTAATGAAGAAGATTTGATTTGGTTTATCGATCTACTGTCATTTTGTACATACTTCAGGCTAATTAGCCTGGGACCTACAGTTTGATGTGAATACCGAACCATTAACAAACATCTATGCTACCGCAAGGATTCCAACCTGACGCCTGTGGTACCAAAAGCCTGAGCGCTAACCAATTGGCCAATGAAAAATTGTACGTCATTTACTTAATTACAATGAAAGGCTGTTTTAACAACTGTTCATATAATTAATTATGAACATGTTATTGATTTTTAATTTAACTTTCCACCCATTAATATTAATTTCAGGGTTTTTATTGTTGTATTATTTTAAGATCAACGAAATTAAACAATAATATTTATATTCATACATGCATACAAGATTATTCGTACTTTATTATTTCCATTATTTTATTTTTTATGAAATTTAAAACTGAAAATGGTCATAGATAATTCAAAATCTAAAATTTGAATTAATTATAGTCTTGATGTTATGACTTTAAAAACACAGACGTCAAAGAACAGAGTAAACGCATGTCTTTTGAAAAATTTTGAAAATGACGTGATGCTCTTTTTGTTAAACACTTATTTGATGACTGTTAACTAAGCCAAGCCCATTCAACTAAGCTAAAGAAGTAAATCATAATAATTCTATTCAATTATGAAAGTGACGTAATAAATCTACCATTCATCATCATCGTAATAAAGGATGGTAATCATTGTTATAAAGATGGCAAAAAGGAAGATAAAGTCTTTCAGGCACAAAATTATGCTAATTTACCGTTAGTTTAATTTAAATATGAACAGTTTCACTGCTTTAAAATACTGTGATTATTAAAGCAGTGTATAATAGTGGTATAAAAAATAATTGTACTAAATTTTATAGTACGCATGGCATTGTGCCTTGAAAGAGAGTCATGGATATTTTTTTAATTTGGTACTGCCTAGAATTTATTTAATTGTGAATACAAGGATCCTTGACAGAGATGAGAGGCTATTATTTATGTAAATTGGTACCACCTGTTACTTCAAGGTCAGTGTTTGGTACCCCTTGAATTTAATGTTAAATAGCTTTTGTTTAAATAAATTGACAATATGTTTATCCTTAAATTTTTATTTTCTAACTAAACTGTCACAACTAACTATTCATTTGATGTCAAAATGTATTTCTTTTTGAATAAAAATAATTCTATTGTTAAAGAAACTTAAATTATAGTCGTCCGATTCGTGGCTCAGTGGCAACATGCGCCGCTGGGGAGCATTAGGGAGGAGGTTCCATCCGCTGGCGACATTGTTGTAGACACTCATTCAAAACAAAGAGCCTCGATGGTGTGTTTGACGTTCAGCCTTGCCTCGTTAGTCGAATTATCTGATTGGAGTTTTCCGCGAAAACTCCCATACGATACACAAATACGGGATAGTTCCTCTTAAAAGTCCTCCCAGAAGGTACTGCCCTCCGTCTTCAGCGATACGAAGCATAGTCAGACTACTACCAACGTGTGATCCATCGCAACAGAAGCTGCACCTCTCCTCCTTCCATACGACAACAATACTTAAATTATAGTATTTTAAGAAATTTCCAAAATAACTTTTATTTTTTTGGAAACGGTTTTTGTCGAATAAATTAAAACCTTATTAAAAATAGACAATAGACAATTGAATTTTACTCAAAATTGCTAATAAAATTGCATGTATACCGCTTTATACCGTAAACACTCTTGTCAGTACAGCTAAACCATAGTATTTGTAATTTCTCTTTGAGTAATTCTTTATTAAATAATTTATTATTAAAATTTTGTTATTTTTGTTAATGATAGTAATTATGATTATAAAACGCTAACTGTCCACATATGTGGCCTAGACGTTAAATTAATGTATTACAACGCTAACCTTTGTTTTTTCTTTTCAGATATTTCCTTTTACGGTGAATCTTCAAAATAAAATATCGGAGAACAATGTGATACAGTCAAGATTATGTAGCAAGTAAGTAATTTTTAACGTTAACTTTAACAAAAATTTTGCTATCAATTAAAAAAAAATAACTGCTGCTATTCTTACATAGTAGGAAGTCAACTATTTTTAGTTGAGTTAATGTAATTGAGTAATGTAGCTATTTGTAGATATTGAGTGATGTAGCTATTTGTAGATATTGAGTGATGTAGCTATTTGTAGATATTGAGTGATGCAGCTATTTGTAGATATTGAGTGATGTAGCTAGTTGAATTAATGTATTTGACTTCTTCATAGCCCAATTTTTAAGCAAAAAAAATTTTTTATTTGATTCTCGTTTATTCATTTCTCATCAATTGTAATTATGTGAATCGGAGAAGAAATTTATAATACAGAGAAATAATATCAATGTTTAGAAACGCTTATAATTTCTTTTGAAATGTAACTAATATTAAAATTCAATTTTAAATTAATATTTCGGTGAAACTAACTGCATTTTTATATTTTTTAAATTTTATTAAATATAATGATGTAATTCAAAAAATTAAAATAACTTTACGCATCAAGATTAACGTTGTAATATTTGTAAATCAATATATTTGTATCAATATATGCACAGAATTAAATTTTTGTCAATTATAGCACATTGTAAATTCTCCGCTTTTTTATGGATGGATTTTGTACTAAATAGTTCTAAAATAGATTGTTTATATCAGTTTTTAGTTTAAAATGATTAAGCTTACTAATTTTTAACACAGTATAACAGTTTTTAAAGAAGAATTATTTTCTATAAAATATTGTAAATCAAATTAGATAATCAATTATTAAGAAAATACCTATTTATTAAAACTATATACGGTAGATAATTAAATTTAAATTAACCCGTTATAGGATGATATTTTTTTATATCAAAAACGAAAAGATACAAACACGACATAAGAATGAAAATCACTTAAAGGGTTAATTACAAAAATAAAAAAAGAACATCGATCTACAGTAAGTAAGTAAAGTTAAAAATTAGCTTAAGGGAAAATGTTAATAATGCATCTGAAAACAAAATAGGCAGTGTGCTTTTTTTAAAAATGAAATCAACTAAACACTTTTATTTAACTTAACACATTTTTAAAACGTTTTATTTCCAATTAAAAGATTGAGATTTTTTTTTCTAAAATTCTCTCTTTCTCTTTAAGAAGAGATTATTAAGATTATTATTAAGATTAATCAATCAATTATAGAGAAAGAAAAAAAATGCAGATCTTTAATATTAGACAGTATGATCACTAAATTTTATTATCTTAATAGAGATTTCTAAAATCTAACAATCATTATAGCAAATCATGAGTGCAATTTTATTGTGATTTATTTTCTAACATCATTAATTTCAATCATTTTTGTTATCTCTCTAACTTTAATCTCAAGCTTTCTTTCGATTCTATCAGTTAAATCCCTCATAAAACTTTAAAAAGAGAAACCTGATTCTGCAAAAATAAATCAATCAGGAAGAAAAAAATAATTTATTATCAATAAATTATTCCCAGAATAAAATACTATGTATTAAGATTAATTAATTAAAATTATAGAGAGCGAGAGAGATTACTTTGATTACTGATTGTATGATCACTAAATTTTATCATCTTAATAGAGATTTCTAAAATCTAACAGTCACTATGTCAAATCATCAGTGCAATTTTGTGTTTTATTTTCTAACATCATTCATTTCCATCATTTTTGTTATCTCTAAAACATTCATCTCCAGCTTGCTTTCCGATTCTATCAGTAAAATTTCTTGTAAAACTTTAAAAGAGAAACTTGACTCTACAAATTTAATAATCATAAAGTCTAAATAATCTTTCTCCCACTATAAGTTTAATTAATTAATTTTAATACATAGTATTTTATACCGGAAATAATTTATTGATAATAAATTGGGTTTTTTTACCGGATTGATTACTAAATTTTATCATCTTAATGGAGATTTCTAAAATCTAACAGTCACTATGGCAAATCATCAGTGCAATTTTGTGATTTATTTTCTAACATCATTCATTTCCATCATTTTTGTTATCTCTAAAACATTCATCTCCAGCTTGCTTTCCGATTCTATCAGTAAAATTTCTTCTAAAACTTTAAAAGAGAAACTTGACTCTAAAAAATTTAATAATCATAAAGTCTAAATAATCTTTCCACTATAATTTTAATTAATTAATCTTAATACATAGTATTTTATTCTGGAAATAATTTATTGATAATAAATTGTTTTTTTTTTTTTACCTGATTGATTACTAAATTCCATCACTTTAATGGAGATTTCTAAAATAAAACAATCACTATCACAAATCATCAGTGCAATTTTGTAATATATTTTACAACATCATTCATTTTCATCATTTTTGTTATCTCTAAAACATTCTCAAGCTTACTTTCGATTCTATCAGTAAAATCCCTTGTAAAACTTGAATTTTTTGTAGCTTCGATGATATCAAACATATAGTTCGTAGTGGTCAATACGATGCACATACTTCAGAATGGTTGAACATTCTGTTTACTGCTGCAAAGATCATTAAACTCTAAAACTAAATGGGGCACTTAACCCTTTTGAGGGTATATCACGATTAACAGGTGGATAATATGAAGTTCGTGATCGTCTAAGTGCGTGTACCATGGTAGAAGGCTAATTCAAAGTCATCTGCTTTAAGACTACACGATACAGTTTCGAGCAAATTGATGCGAATTTCACGAATCAATAAATCTGGGGGAATTCCCATGTTTTACATGCAAGATATTAATTTTTCGAAGAAAAGAAGCAAAAAATGTTTATTGATAAATTCTAAATGGGTTTTTTCACATCCTGCTTGTAAAGTAATTTAAGCTGTGAGAGAATGTGATTAATGTTAAAAATATAAATGTTTCCTTTGAAAAGATTTTAAATCTTCCGGGATTGTTTTTCATAAATTTAATTTTTGATGTTAACTTTAAATTTTACTAAATTTTCTAAATGTTGAAATTAAATCTCATTTAATCTATGAATTGTTCTGAAATGAATTACCTTTTCTGATTATTTAGTCTATGAATTGTTCTGAAATAAATTACCCTTTACATTTTGCCAAATTTTCTGAATGATAAAATTAAGTCTAATAATTCAATCTATGAATTGTTCTGAAATGAATTACCCTTTCTGATGAATCAGTCTATGAATTGTTCTGAAAGGAATTACCCTTTCTGATGAATAAGTCTATGAATTGTTCTGAAAGGAATTACCCTTTATATTTTGCCAAATTTTCTAAATGATGATATTAAATCTATGAATTGTTCTGAAACGAATTACCCTTTAAATTTTGCCAAATTTCCGGAATGATGAAAATAATTCTGGTGATTCAATCTATAAATTGTTCTGAAATGAATTACCCTTTAAATTTTACAAAATTTTCTAAATGATAATTAAATGTGATGATTCAATCTATCAAATGTTCTGAAATGATATTTGCCAAAAAGTCTTTTGTTCTTTGATATCTTTTTTCTCTTATACATTTGATCAGTTTAGCAATTAAAGTGAATTTACCATTTATGAATTTGAAAAGTTTTTTATGAATGACAAAATGTTTAAAAGAATTTTCTTACTATATATGAATATGTTGTTTTTACTTAATAACTGCTTAGATCTCTCAATTAATTAACTAATTTATAAAAATTAGTCTTTTTTAATAATTATTAAAAATAATTATAATATATTTCATTTATTAATTAAGGCCCAGATATTTTTACAACAAACAGCAATTAAAATTATATGATTTTTTCATTGCATCAGCAATTTTGTTATTTTTAATGATTTGTTTTTATATGTAATTCCATTTAAAGACAATTATTAAGACAAATTTTATAGTTAAATAAATTTCAACAATTCTGAACCGTATGACAAAAATGATATTATTATTATCGTATATTATTATGCTATGAATTATATCTTGCTATTTGTGTTATACTGTCAGTCAATTGATTTAGTCAATTATATTAATAATCAAGTTTAGTTTTTTTTTTACACCATATTGTATTAACAAGAATCTATACTTTTCTTTGCTGCCGCTTAACTCAAGCAAAGAACCTCAAAAACAAATTCTCTGACCATGATTATCTTCTATACCTTTTGATCCCTCCTTTTTATTCCGAATGCCTAAATATACATTTAACATGAAATCAAATCGGTTTCAAACTCAATTCATCCTCCCACACATCAAAAATTGAGGTTGCGAAGATGCTATAAACTAGGCCAAATCGAAGAAGCATCGTTTAACTCTTTTTTTTTTAAATAAACGGCGGGGGTTTTGTCCCGTTCCCGTTTTCTATTTTCCCTTGTTGTTTCCCGTTAAATAAACAGTTAACATCATTAACGAATAACCGCTTCCGCGAGCAGAGGTGTTTTGTTTTCTCTGGACCCACCCTTGGGGTATGTTGACAGTCCTTTAAGTTATGCACACAGTGGTGGGTTCCTCCCCCCTCCCCATCCCTGTCACGTGGTGTTAAAATACGAGGACACGACTGTTAACCTTGAAAAGTGATGTTGGGCTTTAAAAGGTTATTTGTCCACGCGAAGAGGAGGATCTCCATCTAAGGTAAGCGGTGACTTTCCCGTTTTTTAAAAGTTTGTTTTAGTTTTCTGATGATTAGTTAAAAAACACTTACCATAATTTTCTGATGATGTTAAATTGGTAATCTTCATCGGATGTTAAATCGTCATATAAGGAAATATCTTTTGGTAATCTAATAATAATTTATTTGAATTTGTCTTTCTATTTTGGCATATAATTAGATACATTAAATTTCCTTTGTTTTTTGCTCTGTGAAATCATTATTGATAGATAAATTGCTCTGTGAAATCATTATTGATACATAAATTGCTCTGTGAAATCATTATTGATACATAAATTGCTCCATAAAATCATTATTGATACATTTTTTTTTCCTTAAATTAATCATTATTTATATATGAATTGCACCATGAAATAATTATTCGTATCAAAATTGCTCCATAAAATTATTGGGTTAAAATTAATTAAAAGGTTATTTGTCCACATGAGGAGTAGGATCACCATCTAAGGTAAGCGGTAACTTTCCCGTTTTGGAAAAGTTTGTTTTAGTTTTTCTGATGATTAGTTAAAAAAACATTTACTATAATTTTCTGATGATGTTAAGTTGGTATAGAGCATGAATCACTTGAATTAGTATTTTTTTTTTTTTTAAATCGCCAAATAAGGAAATATATTTTGGTAATCTGATAATATTTTATTTGAATATGTTTTTCTTTCGTGGCGTTAAATGAACAGATTATTGCTCCATGAAATCATTATTGATATATAAATTGCTCCATGAAATCATTATTGTTATAAAAATTGTTCCGTGAAATCATTATTGATGTAAAAATTGCTCCATGATTTTCTATTGATATTTGATTTTCATTTATTACACCAGTAAATGCATTAAATTTCAGTAGCTTTAATAAGGACATGATTAGAATATTCATCCAGAAATATTTGACAAGTTGTTTTTAAAGAAAACCCTGCTGATTTATTACATATTTTCAATTTTCATATGTTTATATTTTTTTTTTGTGCTTTGATTGCATCCATTCATTTTAATAATTTTAGTTTTCAGATTATTAATAAATTATTTTCTAATTATTTTTATAAAAATGGCTCCATGAAACCGTTATTGATATATAAGTTGCTCAAAAATCATTAATGATATATAAATTGCTTCATGAAATCATTATTGATATAAAAATAGCTCCATGAAATTGTTATTGATATAAAATTTGCCCCATGGTTTTCTATTGATATTTGACTTTTCTGAGGATTAGTTAAAAAGCACTTATCATAATTTTCTGAGTATGTTAAGTTGGTATAGAGGAATCACTTAAACTAGTATTTTTTAAAAAATCGTCAAAGTATGGAAATATTTTTTTGGTAATCTAATAATATTTTATTTGAATTTATCTTTATTTCGTGGCGTATGGTAAATACGTTAAATTTCAGTAGTTTTAATTTGTTGGAGATTAGGTGGTTATCCAGAAATTTTTGACCTGTTGTTTTTAAAAACCCCAGTTTATTTATTACAAATTTTCAATTTTCATATGCATATATTTTTCGTGTTTTGACTGTATCAGTACATTTTAATAATTTTATTTTTGAGATGATTATTTTGTTTTAAGGGATTCACTATTTATTGTTATAAAAATGACTCCGTGAAATCATTATTGATATATAAGTTGCTCCTTGAAATCATTGTTGATATATAAACTGCTCCATGAAATCATTATTCAATTCCTTCTATCAGCTCACACTCGCTATATATATCTTGTTTTCGATCGTTAATAAAATACTTTTTATTCATCCACTGAAGTCCAAATACATTTTTTGAACTTGTAGTGGATGACGCTTGATGTTAATACAGTTTTTTGAAATATTAATTCAGTAATTAAATTTAATTAATTAATTTTAGCTTTTGTTTAGATGTAAGTTGCATATATCTACCAATAAATGGCGCCAGATAAACTTAAAAAAATGAATGAAAATTATTTATAAAGGACTTTCTGCAATATAGTGAAAAAAAAAGTAGGAATTGACTTTAAATTATTTTTATTTTTATATTACTTGTTGATATAAAAGTTGCTCCATGCTTTTCTATTGATACTTGATTTTCCTTTATTTAATTAAATTCAACTAATTTAAATAGTTATGTTTGTCTTTCTTTCATGGCGTATGGTAAATACGTTAAATTTCGGTAGTTTTAATTCATAGAAGGTTAGGTGGGCATCGAGAAATTTTTGACTTGTTGTTTTTAAAAACCCCATTTTACAGATTACCCCCTCCCGTATTACAGATTTTCGATTTTCATATGCATACATTTTTTGTGCTTTAACTGCATCCATGCATTTTAATAAGTTTAGTTTTTAGGTGATTAATTTGTTTCAAAGGATTCTCTAATTATTGATATTTGATTTTCCTTTATTGAATTGAATTCAACTAATTTAAATAGTTTTAGTTTTTTATATGATAAATTTATTATAAAGGAATTGTTGCTGCTATTTAAAAAACTTTTTAAAGAAATTTGCTTCAACTTTCTGGTGATATTTCATTTGATTTTTTTTTTTTTTTTTTTTTTTTGTTACTTAATTTAGTGCAAGTTTTATCATTTTTAGTGTTCAGACGATTGGTTATTATAAAGAATTCGTTGAATTACTTAAGAAATAATCATTCCAAAATGTTTCAGTCTGGTATTATTTTTTTTTTCTTTTGAGTTTATTAACAGGAAATAATTAAATTTAAAAGCTTAAATTTTTGAATGTTTAGTTGGTTATAGAGGATTTTCTCAGCTGCCATTGAAAAAAAAGTATTCACGAATTTCCGTCATTTACTATTTAATATTTTGTTTTCACTTATTTATTTCTGATGATTTAATTAAATATGATAAATTTATATTCATGAATCATACTTAATGAATCAGTTCAAAAAATTTCTTCTGTGGGTTTCTAAATTGCATTGAATTTTGGGATATAAAATTTTTTTATCAAAAAATTTTTGCAGTGTTTTATTTATTGTCTCTAATACTATAACAAAAAAAAATACAGGAAAATTTACAATTATTTTTTTATACATTTGATGATAATATGTAGGATGGCATGACTAAATTTACAAAATTGAATTAGTTCAATGATTTTCATCAGAATTTTATTTTATTCTAGAAACTATTTATTATAATAAAGTGGGAAGTGAAACGTATCTTATTAAATTTTATCAAAATATTTTTGTAAAGTTATTTTTCTGTAATTTTCCATATTAATTATTCAATTTTAACTTTAAACATTAAATTTTTAACCTCCATATTTGCGTACTTAATCCATACTTATCTCCATATTTGCACAAAAATGATGATTTTTCTTTAATTGCACAGTTTCCTTGTCCTAAATTTTGTAAACCATAAACATAAAATTTAACACGTTTAGTTTTTTTTCCACAAATGAAAACGTACTTCTTTCTACTAGACAGTTATCATTTCTCCACACAAAAGTTAAAAATGAAAACATTTACCTCACTCTCCTTGCCCTCGATTCCCAAGTTCGAATTTTACGATACAATACCTGTTCCAGTCAGACATCATAATAAAAATTGCATAAAGAAAAGGAGCGAGGCACGTCTGGCATCAATTTCATCTGATTATCTGCCGGTTCAGCAAGGCAAACTGGCAGATAAATATGTCTTTAAACTGGTCTTTAATATATATTTAATTAGTTTCTCAGTTCATCTAATGATGTAATGGCTATGTTTAGACTTATTCAAATCGTAAAATCAAATTGAGTTTATAAAGAGCATCAGATTTATGTTACTGAAACATGGAAAGCAAATTTCAAGGAGTCGAAAATCGAAACTTTTTACTTAAGTAATTAATTTAGTTGTAAAAATAATTTTTAGGGCACAAAAGATAAAGTCACGACTGTGATAATTATTCGTGAAAGTAATTCCTATTTTGAAAACGGATTATCATTTAGGAATAGAGAAAAAAATAAAATCACCTTTAGCATTGTAGCATCCGGTTTACATTAAGAAAACATAGAAATCAAATTTCAAGAAGACACAAAATCGAAACTTTTACCTACGTAATTAATGCAGTTGAAAAGATGAAATAACCTGTCAATATTTTGTCACAAAGTCACAACTGTGCTTGTTTGTTTTGTCGCTCTACGGTCATCTTGTGCACACAGTTGTAGGATTGTAGCACAGTGTCATCTGTTTTTCAATACAGAAATATGGAAACCCAATTTCGAGAAGTCTCAAAGTCGAAACTTTTACTTAAGTAATTACTGTAGTTGTAAAGATGGATTTTTATGTCACATAGGGCAAAGTCACGACTGTGATAATCATTCGTGAAAGTAATTCATATTTTGTAAACGGATTTCCATTTAGAAAAAGAAAAAAATGAAATCACAAGTGTAGCATTGTAGCATCCGGTTTACATTAAAGAAACATGGAAATAAAATTTCAAGAAGTCACAAAATCGAAACTTTTACCTAAGTAATTAATTTTAGTTGTAAAAATGATTTTTAGGGCACAAAAGATAAAGTCACGACTGTGATAATTATTCGTGAAAGTAATTCCTATTTTGGAAACGGATTATCATTTAGGAATAGAGAAAAAAATAAAAACACCTTTACCATTGTAACATACGGTTTACATTAAGAAAACATAGAAATCAAATTTCAAGAAGTCACAAAATCGAAACTTTTACCTAAGTCATTAATGCAGTTGAAAAGATGAAATAACCTGTCAATATTTTGTCACAAAGTCACAGCTGTGCTTGTTTGTTTTGTCGCTCTACGGCAATCTTGTGCACACATTTGTAGGATTGTAGCACGGTATCATCTGTTTTTCAATACAGAAATATGGAAACCCAATTTCGAGAAGTCTCAAAGTCGAAACTTTTACTTGCTAAGTAATTAATGTAGTTGTAAAGATGGGATTTTTATGTCACATAGAGCAAAGTCACGACTGTGATAATCATTCGTGAAAGTAATTCATATTTTGTAAACGGATTTCCATTTAGAAAAAGAAAAAAATGAAATCACAAGTGTAGCATTGTAGCATCCGGTTTACATTAAAGAAACATGGAAATCAAATTTCAAGAAGTCACAAAATCGAAACTTTTACTTAAGTAATTACTGTAGTTGTAAATATGAAATCGCCTGTCATTTTTATGTCACACAGGACAAAGTCACGACTGTGCTTGTTTGTTTTGTCACTCTACGGTCATCTTGTGCACACGAGGGCTAAACAGACCTGGACCTGTAGTTTTAAAGTGGATTCCGAACCACTAACAAACATCCATCCACGTCAGGATTCAAATCTGAAGCCTGCGATACCAAAGGCCAGAGCATTAGCCACGAGTAATTCATATTTTAAGAGTGGATTACCATTCAGAAAAAGAGAAAAAAATGAAATCACAATTGTAGCATTGTAGCATCCGGTTTACATTAAGGAGACATGGAAACCAAATTTCAAGAAGTCACAAAATCGAAACTTTTACATAAGTAAATAATATAGTTGTAAAGATGATATAACCTGTGATTTTTAAGTCACAAAGGAAAAGTGACGACTGTAAAAAACATTCGTGAATGAAGTAATTCATGTTTGAACTGGGATTAACACTAAAAAAAAAAAAAAAAAAAAGTAAAACAGGAAATCACAATTATAGGATCCTACTATTTGGGTTTCCTTATGACACTATTTTATTTTTATTTTAATTCAACTCAATACAATTATTTATTTATTTAACTTTTATTTTTTTTTTTGATAGTGACAAAATATCCTTGTGACTTTTGCCAAAGTCACAAGGATATTTTGTCACTATCACAACTATCACAGTGCAATAAAATCATTGTAAAAATTACACTAACATGATTTTAAATCCATCGAGATCTTATTTATATGTTAAAAATAACATATTTTGTATTTTTAAGAAAAAATGTAAGGATTTAATTAGTTGTTATTAATAATTTTTAAATTAATTTTTTCAAATATTATAAACTTTATCATATATATTTTAATATTTATTTAAAAATTTAAATTTAGTTCTTATTATATTATTTAGATTTTCATAAATAAAAGTCATTTATGCAGTAAAATATATTTAAATTGAGTTGAAAATCTTCCATTGCCGTTAAATATATGGTGGTGCTGCCATCTAGTGTCATTATTTTCTTCCTTTCCTTGAGGTGAAAAGTGCATCTAACTTTGTTTTTGGGAAACGAATTTTTTAAGCTATTAAGGAATAATAAAGCAATGGTTTTCAATAAAATTTTATTTTCATGCGTGTTTTTTTAATTGAATGATTTATTATTTTTTTTTAAATTATTTATGCAATAAAAAATGAATTGTTTCTCTTTTCTTTGTTATTTTTATTCTTCTTATATCGAAAATAAATAAATCATTTGATTAAAATAATTTCTTTTAAAAACTGATATTTTAATTTAAATATTAGGATTAAACTTCTTTTATTTGTTTATTTAGATCATCATAATACATAGTGGTATCCGCAAAAATACTATTCTGAAATTACGACTTACTCATACATAGCACAGCATTTGTTTTATGTTATAAAAAAATTTTTGCATCAACAACACTTTCACTAACAACAGTTTTCAATGCCTCAGCATGTTGTATATATATATATGTTTTAAATATTTAAAATTTAGTCAATGGTAAAATTTTTAATTAATAAATCAATTATAGTTTTTATTATTTGTTTTTCAGACTTACAAGTACTAAAAAATTCCATTCGATGATTGCATTGTTATTCAAAAATGGAAAAATGGTGGTTAATGGTTTCTTAATGGTTTACTTAAAATAGCCATTTTATTTACACTGTTTTGAAATTGTTCGTACTCTGACTTATCACATTTTCTCTCGATTTGTTGTACTGAAGATTGTCATTTTGTTGTGTTAAACTTAAATTTAATTCCGCTGTGTTAAACTTAAACTCGTCACGTAATATTTTAACTTTATTAATTTATAATTAATAACAAACACTGCTAAAAAAAGGTGAATTAAATTAGACTTTTTATAGTTCTATAGATCTTCTCCTTAAATAGCACAAGAGCCCCATGGTGGGCCAAGGCTGTCTGCCTACTGGCAGATTTCAAAACAAGAGATGTTTTCTTTTTACGATGTAATGCTGACAGTCTTACGCCCAACCTGGGGTTTGGTTTGTCGCTCTACGGTCGTTCTGTGAGCATTTTTCCCTAATTAGACCGGGACCTACAGCTTATTGTGGATTCCAAACATCCATGCCACCACCAGTATTCGAATCTGAAGCCAATAGTACCAAAGGTCAGAGCGCTAGGAGAGGTCCACGTTCGTGGAAGGATTCTTCTTCTAAACCAAAACTCCGATGCTGAGCTACGCACAGGATGCGCGATATACTTCCTCTCAGGATGAGTCTGTTGGCAAACTAATACACAGGGTTGCTTTAAATATATTTCCTCCTCGGGCTGAGAGATTGTAAACTAAACGTTTCTCAACAGAAGCGTGTGGTTCCGCTCTACTGCCTGATTGGTGAGAGTCTCGAGGCCAATTGACCATTTCTCCTGAACTCCCCAGGGGAGAGGGGGAGGGGTGATATTGAAAGGGTATAGGAAGAAACATGGTTACAATATATATTTATTACAGTTTTTTACAGTTATCTTTTCATAAATGTTGTAGTTGAAAATGTAATTTGTAGTTGAGCCATATGAGGCTCAATGAGATGTAATATTTTTCTATATTTGTAAACAGTAAAAAAAAAGAAAGACAAATTATTTCAAAATTAACGCAGATTTTTTTCTTAAGAAAAGCACACATTTAATTAATATGTAAAAATTATGCGTTGCGTTAAATATATTTCTTCTCGGAGTGAGAGACTGTAAACTAAACATTTCTCAACAGAAACGCGTGGTTGCGCTGCACTTCCTCTCTGGTGAGAGTCTCATGGCCAACTGGCCATTTCTCCTGAACGCCACAGGGGGGAGCTGTTGCCAGTGTGTAGGAGGAAGCACGGTTAAAGTAAATATTTAAAAAAAAAAAAACTGAACCTCTTTCAATACTTTACAAGGATATAACTAATGAGTAAATTTTTAGAAAATAAATTATTGATTTAGATAATATTATTGTGAAACTCAAGTACGATAACAAAAACTATTTCTCATTGAGAAATGGAGTGAGGTATTTAGTTCCATAATCCTTTTTTCCGAGTTACTATTTATCTTTCAAAAATCGAGTAATCTCAGTTATGCATTGCTTTAATCACACTTGCAATCAGACTTTCACCCACATCATTCCTTAAATGCAAAGGGCAACTCAGCTCTAGGCACAGTGATGTGTTGTGTTGTGGTGTAGTAGTAGGGGGTATAAAGTATAAAAGTACTTTATAAGGGTATAAAAAGTACTTTATAAGGGCCGAGTACTTTATACTGGTGGACGAGTAGCTAACGCTTTGGAGCTCGTTACCACAAATTTCGGGTTCGAATCCAGGCGGTGCCACGGATGTTTGTAGTGATTCCGTAAGTCCCGGTCTCATATGACAGTAAAGAGACACGGAGTCCAATCAAACTTTTCATCGCATCATTCTCAAAGTGTAAAAGGGCAACTCTTCTATGCACAGTGAGGCGGTGTGGTGTGATGTGGTGTAGTACTTTAGAAAGATATAACTAATGAATAAATTCTTAAAAAATAAATGATTGATCAAGTTGGATAACAAAAACTGTTTCACATTGAGAAACGAAGTGAAGTATTTAGTTCCATAATCCTTTTTCCTCCTTCTATTTATCTTTCTAAAATCGAGCAATCTCAGCTATGAATTGCTTTAATGTCTCCGTTGGGTAGTACGTGACATTTTAGTAATTCATGAATCAAACTGTAGACGACTTTCGGTGAATTCCGTGATAGATGATGCCATGACAAGTTTTTGACTTCCCTTTACGAATTTACTATCATTACTTTAAAATGAATGTTTGGAAAAATAAATAAATTTTTAGAAGCAGTTTCGGATAAAAGCGTATTCGTCATTTATTTATTGTTCCTTCTTTTAATTCGATCGTTCACCCTTTTTTTTTGAATTCGTTCACAATTTCTTTAGAGTAATAACGACGCGGATGTGTTTGTGTATTGGGTTCAATTGGTGTTTAGATTCTTTTTTTGAAAGCAACATTCATCTTCTATGTCATTGAAAATTTACAGTTAATCTATTTATTTCTTGCAAAATCGTTCTTCATTTTTTTTTTATTGTTATAAGACTTCCTATAATATTTGCATAATAAAAAGAAATCTACAGCTAACAGTATTTCTTTCAAAAGGACTTAAAACGTATTTTGAATGCTAATCTCGCATTTATATTCATCACCTGTTTTCTTTTCTAAAAAAAAACAATCTAAATAATCTTTTTTTAAACAGTTTGTTTGTCGCTTTTTTTCTTTTTTACATTTCGGAGAAAATAATGTAAAGCGCAAAAGGATGCGTTGAATGTAAACTGAAATTTATAATCTTTAATAATATTTAAACTAAATCAAATAAAAATAAATCCTACTAATTGCATGCCTGATAGCCGAGTGACTACTATTGCTCGGGGCCATAGGTTTCGGATTCGACTCCCGGTTGTACCATGGATGTATGTAGTGGTTCAATCTACTTTAAACCGTAGTTCCCAGTCTCATTTGATTACTTGGCGTAGGGCTGACAATCCTACCACTTAAAAAAGAAAGCATCTCCTGTCTGGGCCTTTGGTACCACAGGTTCAGGTTCGAATCCTGGTAGTGGCATGGATGTTTGTGAGTGGCTTGGAATCCACGTTAAACTGTAGGTCCGATCTTATTAATCTAATTGTACACAAAATGACCGTAGAGCGACAAACCAAACAAACCTGTCTATAAATCTGCCAACAGGCAGACGGCCTTTCCCACTCTGTGCCGATGTTGACTTACATTAAAAGGGCCTGATAGGGGAGTGACTAGAATTCCAGTGCACGGTACCACAGTTTTCGAGTTCGAGCCCTCGCAGTGCCATGGATATTTGAAGTAGCTCTGAATCCACTTTAAGCCAATTGGTTGGCTCTCTAGTCTTTGGTATACGGGGTCAGGTTCGAATCCAGGCGATGGCATGGATGTTTGTTAGTGGTTCGGAATCCACGTTAAACTGTAGATTCCTATCTTATTAATCTAATTGTACACAAAATGACCGTAGAGCGACAAACCAAACAAAGCAAACCTGTCTATAAATCTGCCAACAGACAGACGGCCTTTTCCCACTCTGTGCCGATGTTGACTTACATGAAAAGGGGCCTGATAGGGAGTGACTAGGATTCTAGTGCACGGTACCACAGTTTTCGAGTTCGAGCCCTCGCAGTGCCATGGATATTTTAAGTAGCTCTGAATCCACTTTTTAAGCCAATTGGTTGGCTCTCTAGTCTTTGGTATACGGGGTCCAGGTTCGAATCATGGCGATGGCATGGATGTTTGTTAGTGGTTCGGAATCCACGTTAAACTGTAGATTCCTATCTTATTAATCTAATTGTACACAAATGACCGTAGAGCGACAAACTAAACAAAGCAAACCTGTCTATAAATCTGCCAACAGGCAGACGGCCTTTTCCCACTCTGTGCCGATGTTGACTTACATGAAAAGGGGCCTGATAAGGGAGTGACTAGGATTCTAGTGCACGGTACCACAGTTTTCGAGTTCGAGCCCTCGCAGTGCCATGGATATTTGAAGTAGCTCTGAATCCACTTTAAGCCAATTGGTTGGCTCTCTAGTCTTTGGTATACGGGGTCCAGGTTCGAATCATGGCGATGGCATGGATGTTTGTTAGTGGTTCGGAATCCACGTTAAACTGTAGATTCCTATCTTATTAATCTAATTGTACACAAAATGACCGTAGAGCGACAAACCAAACAAAACAAACCTGTCTATAAATCTGCCAACAGGCAGACGGCCTTTTCCCACTCTGTGCCGATGTTGACTTACATGAAAAGGGGCCTGATAGGGGAGTGACTAGAATTCCAGTGCACGGTGCCACAGTTTTCGAGTTCGAGCCCTCGCAGTGCCATGGATATTTGAAGTAGCTCTGAATCCACTTTAAGCCAATTGGTTAGCTCTCTAGTCTTTTTGGTATACGGGGTCCAGGTTCGAATCCTGGCGACGGCATGGATGTTTGTTAGTGGGTCGGAATCCACGTTAAACTGTAGATTCTTATCTTATTAATTTAATTGTACACAAAATGACCGTAGAGCGACAAAACCAAACAAAAGCAAACCTGTCTATAAATCTGCCAACAGGCAGACGGCCTTTTCCCCACTCTGTGTGCCGATGTTGACTTACATGAAAAGGGGCCTGATAGGGGGGTGACTAGGATTCTAGTGCACGGTACCACAGTTTTCGAGTTCGAGCCCTCGCAGTGCCATGGATATTTGAAGTAGCTCTTGAATCCACTTTAAGCCAATTGGTTGGCTCTCTAGTCTTTGGTATACGGGGTCCAGGTTCGAATCATGGCGATGGCATGGATGTTTGTTAGTGGTTCGGAATCCACGTTAAACTGTAGATTCCTATCTTATTAATCTAATTGTACACAAAATGACCGTAGAGCGACAAACCAAACAAAACAAACCTGTCTATAAATCTGCTAACAGGCAGACGGCCTTTTCCCACTCTGTGCCGATGTTGACTTACATGAAAAGGGGCCTGATAGGGAGTGACTGAATTCAGTGCACGGTATCTGGTTTTCAGGTTCAACATGTA